>CAIGRL010300452.1:0-12547 GCA_903798325.1 Fraxinus xanthoxyloides
CCCACCCCCACACCAAAAAAAAAATCTAGTTCCTTGATGGATAGCTAGTATATCTAATGTGCCTTTTAATAAATTATTCTCTTGAGTCTCCCATTACCACTTATATCACTTGAAAGAGAATTCTTATATTATGGCCAGTAAATTATTGGAACTTGTAATTTGCTTAAGAATATGGTCGTCAGGTTAGAAATTTCAAATATGGATAACTGGATATTACTCATTCTTTTAATTTATTCTGTCACTGACCTTTTGCAGTTATCACTATGTTCAAATTGAGAGCCACTTGAAATTTTTTTGGTTTCTCTTAGTGATATAAATACAACGTTCAAGTTCGTTAGTTTAGTTATTTTTGTTTGATTATCACAGTCACACTATCTTGTAACATCCCATCATGTATTTATTCATGTAGTGGATTGGATTCCTTTTACACGTTTCAGGTTGGAGCAGAGGTGGATTGAAGTTACAACTGATAGTCAGGTGGATGCTCTCATAAATGCTGTTAATGATGGACTGAGTTCTTCCGTGGATTCTGGTTCTGGAATAGTTAGAACCATGGTGTTTGCAAACACTGTCGAGGCTGTTGAAGCTGTTGCTAAGATCTTGACGGGAGCTGGAGTTGAATGTTCCCGTTTCCATAGTGATGTCTCTCCAGAAGAGCGTACCAGGAATCTTGTTAGTTTCCAGCAGAAAGGTGGCGTTTTTGTGTGCACGGATGCTGCCTCTCGTGGACTTGATATCCCACATGTTTCGCATGTTATTCAGGTACTTCTCTTCTTACCGATTCAATCGTTTTGATCTTTACACTCTTGATTACAAAGCAGATCTGCAATTCTATGAGTCTGCATTCTCACTCGTGCACAGAGATGTAATTTAGTGTCCGACTTCAGCCAATTATGTGCAGAAGTTTTAGAAGCCAGTAATATTTTTAGTTTTATCTCCTTAAGATGGCTATTTATGATTAGTTGACTTCTAATTATCCAATAAGAACGAGGATGTACATCAATGTATTGATGTAGCATCGTCAGATGAAAAATCATGGAAAGGATGATATATGTAGTTGAGACACGTCTTGTATAGCCCTAAAGAAGAGAGTATAAAATATAACGAAACCTTAGATTCTCTGACTTTATGAGGTATAACCTTAGCCAGACATTAGTCGCTTAGCTCTTCGCGCTTCCTGCAGGCTTTTGTTTATAGAGAGAAAGGGGAGCGGTACGGAAGATTGGTCCACTCCGAAAAGCTTGAATTTTTCGGTTTGCTCCCCCATGTGGTCGGCCTTCTTACCCGTCTGTCACCTCTCTTTTTTCATTTCAATGAGTGTCATCATCCTAGTACAACAGATTAGAGAGGGAGAGACCAAAATTAATATAGCCTGGTTTGATTGCAACATATTTATCTTTGAAGCTTTTAGTAGATGCAGCACTCAATCCAATGGAGGGCAATTTTTTTTTTTTTTTTTACGCAGTTGACCCCAAGTTTAGTGTGAATACAACCAAGTTTTCTGTTGCTGATTCCAATTCTTCAAGGAACATAGGCAGGATGGTTTGGGTTTCCTGGTGGGCAGGTGGCTTGAACAGGAGTGTATAATATAAAAGGGAAAGAGTGTGCTGATCAATTGGTAGGAAAATTCTAAATTAACTGGTTCAAAACATTTATATAAGAGATCTGAGAAGATGAATGTTTTTACTCGCATTTCTTGATAGAGAAAAGAAAGGCCTGTCTAAAAAATTATGTCGAGGAAATTATTTGTAATTGGTTGGTTCACTTTTTTGCTTGATGATATCGGGTATGTAAAACATTCATTTCTCTTTTGGAAGAACCATCATCACACTTGATCAAATTAAATAACTACCTTATCTAATTAAAACTCCACCCAATCCAAATTTGTTACCACGTGGCTCTTCCCCCAACCCGATGGAGAATGTGGCTACTGTCGTAAGTCTTCAACAAAGCCAAACTTGTAGTACATCCGTTTCTTCTATTTTATTGTTATTTATTTATGTTTCTTTCTACTCAATGGTGAATATATTCTCAATGTAATAAGATGGCTACTGGCCCACCTTTTTTCTTTCGTAAGAGATCAGACTGGAATATCAACAAACCTGATAAATAAATCATCTATTTTCGAGAAGTTGAACATTGCCCATATCCGGTGCTCATTTGCATTGAATTATGCCGTTGATAGTAAAAAGGATGATTAAACAATAGAGTTTAGCATTGCCTTGACTTAAATAATCAGATTACATGAAGATCTTGTTATCTTGTTCTCCACATTTATCTTAGTATGTTGATGATGAGTTCAGTTAAATCTAATAGCTATCTTGATTATTGTTCCAGGCAGAATTTGCTTCCTCTGCCGTAGATTTTTTGCATAGAGTGGGTCGTACAGCTAGAGCAGGTCAACCTGGCCTTGTTACCAGCCTGTATACAGAAGCAAGCCATGAACTCGTTTCTGCAGTTCGTCAGGCTGAGAAGCTTGGTCTGACCATGGTAATATATTGAACTTGGATTTTTCACCAACAATTTTTTTTTTTTAAAATAAATTTGCAATATCGTGTCTTCTGCTTTAGCTGTAGTTTGTGGAAGTACAATTTGGCCTCCAATTATTCTGATATCAAGTTTTTAGTGCTGTGTTTTCCTCCTGATAAATATTAAATAGTAAAACACACGTTAACTAGAATTTTTAAATACAAGAGTTATCTATGCAATGTTCATCATCATATTCTCATATGGTTGCAGGAGAAGGCTTTTAGCAGAAAAAGGAGCTTCCGAAATAAGCTTAAGAAGAGAGGTACGTTAACTACTGGTATTCCCTTTTTTTTTTTTTTTTATTGACTGAAGCACAGCATCGGCAATTTAACGAAGATACAAATTCATTCCCTTAGCAGGTTTCAGTAAAAGCAGTAATGCACCATCCGTTCACTCGGAAGTTCTCGCATGACTGTTTGTTGGCGTCTAAAAGGGTAAATTAAGTTTCAGTAAACCTGGCGCGCGAGGCTTATGCTATAATTTTGACAAGTTAGATATGTGCAGAAATGCAGACATACGCGTGTAACTTTATTTAATCCCTTTTTTCGGGAGCCACGTTTGGAGGAAAGTAGTTTTCCTTGTTTGTGTGTAGAACAGTATGAGAAAAACTGCGAAGCAAAATCCATTATGTAAAATGCAATGTTAATTTAAGCATTACATTGCAGAGTATGCAACATTTAAAAGTTGGAACTAGATTTTAGTGCTCTGTGGTGAATATTTGGAGCTCGTTACAATACACTATGCATTGATCCATGGTCATCTATCTGGTTTCACCTTTGCAACTTTCGCCTCAGAAGAATTTAGGTCTATCTTAAGGAAGAACCAAATTAGATATTGCACTACAAGAAGTAAATCAGTGTGATAAACAACAAAACTTCACGATATCAGTCAAAATGTGAACTTCTACAGGTCCTGAAAAGATCCACAAAATTACTGCTGTAGACACATCAACAGAAAGCCAGGTGAATTTGGTTCTCGTAAGATGATAAAAAGTTATAAGCCTTAAAAGTATGCAAATAAAACATGTTGGAAGCAACCGACGACGGTCTGTGAACATGCCTAATCCTGAGCAGCCTTAAACCACAACATCAATACGCTCAAATTCAATCAATGACATATTGACATCTTCTTTCACCGAGAAACTAGCAGGCTCACTAACTTCAACGCGGCCAGATCTGTCAACTGCAAGCCTCATTGATCCCTTAAACATGTCGATTTTCGCGTTTGACAGGACAACGGTGTTGCCGTCTTTCACCAAGTCCACTAGAGATAAGGGAATTAGTCATAATAAAAGCATTCAAACTAATAAAGAAAGAATGGAAAAGCAAAACACGCATTTTACAACAAATTGAAACAACCATAGGAAATGAGAATATCAGCATCCAATGAAAGAATAAGACATCATAAGCCAATATCTATTCTATGCCCAGCAACAAAATCCCATCGAAGGGATGAAGGAACTCCAAGTCTCAAATACAGGAATATAAGAATAGAAATGGGCAGCTATCGAAGGACCAAGAAAATCGCATGTCCAAACAAAATGCAGAAATGGACAGCAGTTGACGGTCTTCACAGGGCACTGCAAGGCTAGACACATGCCAGAAAACCATATGCCAATAAATTCGCTTTTCCAAGATAAACAAACCATATTGTCAGGTGAATTTCCAGTCTAGATATAGAATGAGGTCAGTTAAGTCTAATGAATAATTTTGGTGAGCACATATCAATCAACAAGGCCAGCAATAAGCTTTAGAGATAACATATGTACACATTCATACTCGTTTTTTTGCGAGACTGATAGGACATAAATTATTACTGTCGTGCTTTTTTATAATAAACAGGCAAGTATGAATGCCAATAGAATCTCCCTTATGAGAGCCCAAAACATTCATTAAAAAATGACTAAAGAAAGAAAATAAAGAGAAACAAATGGAAAAGCTCAGTACAACTACAAAATGAATGCACAATTCAAGCTTTATTAAAATTGAGGAAACAATTTGCCGTCGTAATACAACTGCATTATCAAGCAACATTCTGATATCAGATACATGGTTTAAATAATCTATTCGAGATTTACGCCTCAAATCCCACTATCATAAAACAACTCAAACCTTGCACCTTAAATGCCATTTGTAAGGCTTACACACCGAGCCAAAACATCAGGCCAACTAAAGGTGTTCACCATTTCAATTGCATTTTCAAACATTTAATAATTGACCTTAGCCTTCTTAGTTATTTCTTTATAACCTAAATTGTTTTACGGGTTCTTTTAATTTCTTTTCTTCAATCTACACGGAGGAAAATGAAAAAGACAGTGCACCATTGAAATCAAAAGAAGATAACGAAGAATCAAAACACACTTATAATGAGGACAATAACGGCGATATTATCCCCTGAAAGGTCATATTAGTAGTAATGAAATAAGAAATTCTTCAGTTGTCTCCACTCATAGGAATAGATTATAGTTTTGTCATGTGATTACTAATCTGAGAATTAATTATTACCAAATTTGTTGATTAGTTTTATTATTGAATTTTTCAAAAGACTTCATGGTTTATTAAGAACATAAATTTGTTCTTTTATATTCTTTTGAATTCTTTTATTTTTCTATCTTGAGACTTGCGCAAACTTGCGGCTTACGAGGCCGCCGCCTCTGAAGGAGATAAAACGCATCAGTACCCAGCCTTTTTAAACATTGATCAGATAAACTAACAGAGACAATGCAATAAAAAGTAACTCCTAGCCATTTCGGAAAGAAGAACCAACCTTGATCATTTCTGGCGGTAAAAATAATAATTCCCGTTTCATCTCCCACCAAGCATTCAGCAAGGCGTCCTTGAGCACGACCTCTCGGTGCTATTGTCTTTGCATTGACAACCTTTACAGTTAAATTAAGCCCAGTGTCTAACGGGCGCAGCTGGTTGACCTTGGCGAATTGCTTCTTCTTCTGGTCAGCCATTTCTTATTGAATTTCTTTTTTATTAAATCTTGTTTTCTAACAATCTGCAATGTTTAAAATACAAATCAAAATATCCAAAATTTAAGTTATCAGACAAAAATTAGACAAAATCTACAGAGTTGCACAAACTAAACTGATTTTATACAATTAGATTTCTTTTCAGAAGCATCAAATATCACAAAGATGAACCATAGTAAATTAGTGGACACAAAATAATTATTCAATTATCTTACGAAAGACAAAACCTCTTCACTTTCAAATTCATTAATGTTTATATAAATTGAAATCTACAAGAAATTCAAATCGAGCATTGCTCTGCTTATTTAATTCTTTTTCTCAAATCTGATAAAGTTGCAAACTTTAGGCAAACTGAATATTTATCAAATCCATAAAACCAATAGCAATCAGAACTGATAAAAACCATTAAAAGAATCAAGGTTCAGATGCCGATTCAAAAGGATGTGGGTAGATCAAAATCAAGGTGTTTCAATTCATTCAGATCAAGAAATCCGCAAAATTTCAACGAAATCAAGAATTTATATATAGAGATATTACGTAAATCAACCGGAATAATTAAAAAAAACTATGGGTATGAAAAATATAAAGAAAACATACCTGTAAGCAAGAAATGACTAGCGAAACTAAACAGAGTTGTGCGTAGATGTAAAAAGTACTTATATATTCACAACCCAAATTTAGGCCTTTTGAAGTTGTCAAAGAAGCCCATTATTTGTCCCCATAACTATCAATTGGGCCAAAGCCTATTGCAAATTGAACTCTGTCACAACATGGGCCCCTACGGACGACCCAGAAATGCTTTATTGGGCCTCAACAGAGGTAGAACTCAGGGCCCACAGGCGGGATTGGATATTTTGAAAAATCATATGAAAAATTTTGAAATACTGAGGGATGTTTTGAAATACCCTTAAAATTAGGAATGCTTTGAAAAAATCATATGAAAAGTTTTTAGAAAGTAAAAAATACTGTGTAAAATAAAAAAGTGATAGTGTCACTTTTTTTATATAAAAAATGTCACTATTTTATTTTTTTTAAAAATGACACAGACTCAAAAATTATGACAAAAAAAAAAGTGACAAATACCAAAATAGCATCATCCATTTGTGCAGCACCAGTAATTATGTTCTTAATCTTAAAATAATCACCACGTTTAGACTAATCCACATGTTGATTACGTAAAAAAAATTGATAATGAAAAAGTGATCAACTGTCGCTTTTAAAGTTAAGTGTCGCTTTTTTATTAAAAAATGACATACAATGTCACTTTTATTAAAAAATGATATTTGTTAAAAAAAGTGATAGAAATCAAGAAAGTGATTGAAGTGACAAGTTGCTTTTTATTAAAATGTGATATACAACTTTTATTAAAAATGATGCTTGTCATTCAAAAAATTGATATAAATTGTAAGAAAGTTATAGGAGAAAAGTGACATACATTAAAGAAAAAAAGAGAAAAATTCAAAAAAAAAGTAACAAACATTTAAAAGTGACAATTATTGAGAAATATTAAAAAAGTGGCAAACATTAAAAAAAAGAGTAACATAAATTCAAACAAAGTGACAAAATTCAAAAAAGTGACAAAATACCAATTAAAACATTAGAATGAATTCAATAAAGTAATGTAAAAAAGTGACATAATCAAAACATGATCAAGTGGCATTTGTTTCATGATTGTGATTCATTGGAATCAATTCAACAAAGTGACAAAATCAAAGCATGATCAGGTGACATTGGTGCATAATTGTGATCACATTCTTGTATTATCATACACAAATTTGCTAGTTGGGGCTAACCCATTTAAGGCTAATAATACAAGGCAGAGACAAAACTTTTTATTAATAATAATGTAAGGCATAAATAAGAGGTAATAGTCATGAAAAATGGATAGCAACATTTAAGGCTAACTCATTCTCATGTATACATTTTTAGCACATAACGAACCAGAACCCATTCTGATTACTATTCTATTCATTAAAGAATCCCTAATTCACTTATCAAACACTTAAAAAACACTTTCATTAATGCAAGAAGCAAGAAATTAGAGGCCACCAGCACCAAAGCCTCCACCTCCACCTGCTCCACCAAAGCCTCCACCTGAACCTGCTCCGCCACCTGAACCACCACCTCCACCTACACCTCCTCCTAATCCTCCACCAGGTCCATATCCACCACCAGCCTCAGGCAAAAATATATGGTAGAGTTAGACTTTCATCATTGTCCCAGCAAATCTAAATGCCGAAATGGTAACACCACAATTGATTATGTGACAATGAAATCTCCATTCAATACCACTCGTACACGTCCAACACTAAAATACCGAATTTGTCAGTTCTATATCAAAACCAGAAAGTCAATTTCCCAACAAGGAACTAAAAATAAAACGTATACACTAAGATATTTTTGGTTTATCTTCGATTCCTCATCAATATTTTTTTCCTCTTCAACCCACTTTCTCCGGCAATTGTAGAAATAGGAGTCGGAGTCCGGTATCAGCGTCAGTGTCGGTGAAGTGAATAAGTCAATGTCGAAGATTGAAGATGAACGGAGACGAAGGAATACTAAAACGAAATCGACAAAAAAGGTCGGAAATGGAGATTACGTATGGAGTTTTCTTGGAGACGAAAAATCACCAGATGAGTGATTTCTAGGAACGAGAGGGTTTTTGGAATAAGAGGAGTGAGTTTCCGGGTTTTACTCGATTAAAATGTTTAATTAGTTTAAAAGGTATTAATCAAAAGACTTATTTTAATAGGGTACACAGCCTAATTTTCCCAACAAAAACATCACGAACCGATTCGCCTACTAGCTTTTCCATATTTGTTAGATACAATTTAAAGAAAAAAATGAAAAAAAAATAAAATATTTTCATGTCGTCGAGATTCAACAAATCTTTACGTGCAACAGTTCACCTTCATAACAATAATAATAACTAATTCATTTAAAAAAAAAAACTTTTGAATGCATTCATTCCTTTTCATAATTCAAGAGATAGACGTGATGACAAACCAAACAAATCACTATCTTAAGTTATGTTGACGGAATAATTTAGCTTTTGTACATCAATCGACGTCAAAATTTGTTATATCTTATAATGTGAATTTTAAAAAATAAAAATATGTAAACGATTTTAAATTTATTGAGAATTAATCTTGATTTGTTACTTTCGGCAAACGTGATTAATAAATCTACAAAGTCATAAATGGTTGTATATTAGTGAGTGTTGGGTTGTGTGTTTATCTAGTATAGTTTTGCTAATGTAAAAATAACAATATTCCTATATTAAATAAAATTGCTTTTATTTCATTTATTGTATTTATATATTATTGACCATGCGAATTAAAGTACATGTAATCACTTGTGATAATATAAGTTGGATACTTGTGTTGAGAAGTACATTGCGACAGAAATTATATTTTGATCATAAATAATTTGTTTACAACCAATATATAAGGATTGACACATTGTAATAAATGTGATTTGTCCTTATCACAAAATGGTTAAAGTTGATACTAGTACATTGGAGTGTATTGAATAGACCACGTGTTGAGTTTAATTCTATAGCACGATCATGCGGAGAATTAAATTCCATTTGATTGCTGTGTATTTCATCTAAATCCCTTGACAGAATTGTGTATATTTTTTCGTGATTTTAATGGTTATTTGATTCACCATGAGTGATATCAATTTGATTGATCAAGTATTTCGATGAGTTGAAAACTTGAAAATGAGCGAATTAGAGAACACAAATTCGTGTCTGAAAAATGGGTAGAATGACTACTTAAATATTTTCTATTAAATAGTTAAAATCAGATCTTAATGTTTAGCGACGGCTAAACTTCGACATATGTGATTAGTTCACAGGAACATTGAAGAAAATTGTACTTAAATTAGTGAAAATAATTAGCAAAATGATCATATGCTCATACCTAATTATCGAATCTCGAATAGAGTTAAAATACATATACGACAGAGTGGTCTAGAGTTCACCAAACATGATTTAATTATTGGAGTTTGGATAATATATGTTCGATCAAGTCCTTGTGGTAGCTCTATAAAGTATTGTGACTTAATTACAATATTGATAATAGTTTTGGGCTTAATTGTAATTGCTATAAAAATCGTAAACTTAATATCATAATTGTAGTTGAAGTTCTAAAACTACATATATAATTAAATGTAAACTAATTGAATGTAGACATTAACTAAAACTCCTCTATTTGAAATTGTTATTCTATATGGATTGCAACATCTTTATCTATAGAGATTAGATAGATATAAAAAGTTTAGAACAATCATAATAGGTAATTCTATAGTATTCAAATTTAGAGAGAGAAAAAAGAGAGGGAAAATAATTATTTTCTTGCTTTATTCAAATGTCAAATTCAAGAATTAGTTTCTTGATTTAGTTAAAGGGTAATTAGCACATAACATCTCTATATTATTGTGGAAAACGTTTATACATTTCATTTATTTTTTTTCGCATTTTTCACATTTTATTGCGCAAAAGTTCATTTTCATTTATTTTCTTAATTAAAATTGTGAAATTACGAATATATCATTCTCTTTAAATAAAACAAAAAGAAAAAAAATTAATTGAAAATATAGTCCCAATTTTTCTTTAAAAAAAAAGCTCAAATGAGTCTCAAATTAATTATTAAAAAGGCAATTAGCACATAATATTCACACCTTTCACTATTACTACAAAAAGGTCCCACCTTTTATTTTATTTTTTGTCATTTTTGTCTTTTAATTACACATTTGATTACGCAAATTATCATTTCTATTAATTTTCAACCAATTTTTCAATTAATAAAATTGTGAAATGACGAATATACCCCCCTAGTTAAATAAAAAGGCTAAAGAATTAATTGCAATCATAATCTCAATATTTTAAAAAAGTGCAAACGAGTCCCTAATAAATTATTTAAAAAATATTTTTAAAAAAAGTGCAAAAGAGTCCCAATTAGACTTATTTAAAAATAATAATAAAAAAAGTGGAAACGAGTCCCAAATAAATTATTAAAGAATTAGAAATCAAAAAAATATTATTTTTATTTAAATATGAGGGTACATTCATTATTTTACAATTTTTTTTATTGAGAAATTGGGTAAAATTTGATGAAAATGATGGTTTGAGCGATCAAATGTGTAATTAAGAGTGAAAATGTCAAAAATAAAAGGTTTGGACGTTTTTTGCAATAACAGTGAAAAGTATGAACATTATATACTACTTATCTTTTTAAAAACTTTTATGGGATTCATTTGAGCTTTTTTTTTAAAAAAAAATAAAAATTGGGAGTGTGGTTACAATTTTTTTTTTCTTTTTGTTTTATTTAAAGAGAATGATATTTGTCATTTTACATTTTTTAATTGAAAATCACCCTTAATTAAAAGAAGGTAACCACTCACCAATATAGTCTTGATATGGAAGAATACCATAGAAGATTTGAATGTCTGAAGCAGAGTTCTTGAAATTAAAAGTTGGAAGCTCGTAATTCTAAAAGCTAGAAGTTCGTGATTCGGATCCGGTTCAAGAATATATCAATGAATTTAGGTAAAAATCTGAATATCTAATTATCGATATAACATATACGTAAACATTTAGACGATCTTATTTGTTGAATTAAAGTATTTTTTAATTCCTAGGTAATTTTGCTTCCGCATTCCAATAACTGTTATCAGAATAATTTAAATCATTCACGTGCTTGTTATTTCTGAATCTTGATTGCATGTTCAAATCGAGCAATATCTAGAAATATTTTATTATGAGATAATTGAATGATTTTAAATTGTGCTCCAGTTATTTGTTGCCAGTTCTTGATTGTAATTTGTTATATGAAGGTTGTAATAAGATAGGTGGATTACGACTCCAACATCTTGATTTCATTTTTGTTTTAACTAGATTCAAAATTCTGAGCTTACGGGGCATATGAATTATGTAATTCATGTAGTTGTTGAATCTTGTAAATTGATTGAAGATTGAAGATAGAGACTTGAAATAGGTGGACGAAGAATTCAAGAATTTAAAAAAATCAATTTTTTTTAGTGTATAGATACATGTCTGCGCAGTGGACAGAAATCTATCTGCGCAACCGAAGGTTTTCTATCTATGTGCAGACATTTTTCTGTCCGTGCGCAGACATTTTGGTGTGTGTACAAACTCAAATACACACACGTCGCGCAAATTCGTGTCAATTTTTGGTCTGAGTTTATTTTTACGAATAAGATCAGATCTAGATAAGTCGAATTCGAAATCAATTATTGACTTTGGAGAATACCATAGAAGATTTGGATATTTGAAGCGTTGAATTCTTGAAAATAAAAGTTTGAAGCTCGTGATCCAAAAAATCGGAAGATCATGATTCAAATCCAATTCAAGAATTCATCATCGAATTTAGGTAAAAATTCGAATCCCTAATTCTTGATATAACATACATGTGTAAGTCGAATTCGAAATCAATTCTTGACTTTGGAGAATACCATAGAAGATTTGGATATTTGAAGCGTCGAATTCTTGAAAATAAAAGTNATTTATATCATATATTTTTAAGTCGAATTCGAAATCAATTATTGACTTTGGAGAATACCATAGAAGATTTGGATATTTGAAGCTTAGAATTCTTGAAAATAAAAGTTTGAAGCTCATGATCCAAAAAATGGGAAGATCACGATTCATATCCAATTCAAGAATTCATCATCGAATTTAGGTAAAAATTCGAATCCCTAATTCTTGATATAACATACATGTGTAAGTCGAATTCGAAATCAATTCTTGACTTTGGAGAATACCATAGAAGATTTGGATATTTGAAGCGTCGAATTCTTGAAAATAAAAGTTTGAAGCCCGTGAGCAAAAAAATCGGAAGATCATGATTCATATCCAATTCAAGAATTCATTATCGAATTTAGGTAAAAATTTGAATTCCTAATTCTTGATATAACATACACGTGTAAGTCGAATTCGAAATCAATTCTTGACTTTGGAGAATACCATAGAAGATTTGGATATTTGAAGCATCGAATTCTTGAAAATAAAAGTTT
>CAIGRL010300465.1:0-11344 GCA_903798325.1 Fraxinus xanthoxyloides
ACATTGTTTTTCTTCAGTCCAGGGTGTATCAGATATTCTACGAATTATTGCAATAAACTGAAAAGAATTTATGTAGCTAATACTTAACAAGGTTTAGTTGGTTTTGTCATTTTCATCATTAAATTTTTGTCACAGTTCTCAATTTGACAATTCCATCCATTACCTTGCAGTCCATTTTCAGTTTTAATGGAGCCGATGTTTCTGGATTCGATTCATTTCGAAAAGATTTTGCAGAGCATAAAGAGGTTTAACTGATTTGTGCTTTATTACACTTAAATAAGTTTTCCTGCTTATCTGTGAAAAGCTAAAACTTTCAGGAATGGAGGCTTCCTGACAATGTTTCTTGTCATTCATCCAGGTCAGACTTAACAAAAATTACCGGTCCACTCGTTGTATTGTTGAAGCTGCCTCGTTTCTTATACGAAATAATCTAAGACGATGCAAGTCAAAGGATGTTTTAACCGATAATTCATCTGGATCTAAGGTAAACTTTTTTAGCAAAAGCTGAGTATTCTCTTATTTATTTATGGTAATTAGTTCAAATTCTTTGGATCACATCATCAGATATCTATCAAGGAATGTTACACCGAAGATGCACAATGTGCATTTGTTGTTGACAAAATATTGGAAATTACATCTGATGTTTCATCTTCTAAGTCCTCCTTCAGCAATATTGCTATTCTCTACCGGAGGCAGGTTAAATTTACTGTTCTGTTTCTAGTTTACTTCTATGTAGTCAGTTATAGTTGCTGTATTTACGTGGCTTCTTCTTTAATAGGTGTCAGGGAAAATATTTCAAACAGCATTTCGCGATAGAAAAATTCCATTTAACACTCACGGCGTGGCCTTCTATCGGAAAAAGGTTGCTGATATTCGTATTTTCATTTTTCCTTGACATCCATCACATGATTTTTCTAGATCCTTCATGTAGTCAATTTTCAAAATCTCAAGGTTTTGAGAATTCATAGCATGGGACACAGAAATCTAATTGACGTTACCGTGGTATATATGTTACCTGACATGATAGTTATCTTGGTATATATGTTCTGCTTTTAGCTTTCAGGTTTAAAGTAAACATCGTGCTTTGTGTTTCATTTGTGAAGTGCAATTGCTTCCTCAGCAGTCAGCACTTATAATTTTTGAATCACCTCACTACATGGCTTTGTTGGATTGCTTTTTAATGTTGGATACATCTACTAATGTCTCACTTTCTTTAAACACACTCTATTTGTAACAGATGTATAGAGAAACGTGACCCATTACATGGGTCTCAAACAAACTTGTGTATAGCAATAAACTCTGCATCTTTCCATGACTTCACGGAGATGGTGACGTGTTATTGTTGGATGCATTTCTCCTATATATTTCTCTGATTGTAAAATGTCATGGCGTACTTCTAATGTAATATCCTCATATTTTATTATCAATATTTTGTATTTGTCATGATTGAAACACTGCTTTTATTTTGCATGTAATTTAAAGCTTCTCGGTGAATCCTATTTTTCAAGTTCTCGTCACATGATGTGTACTATTCTTTCATGCTAGTATGCAAACATGCCAAGCTGCTTTGCTTTATACTTTTGACCTTGGATTGTTTTCACAGAATGAAGGGGGTAAAATACAATCTATTGATCGATAGAGAGTGAGCTCAAATGCACAAAAACACAAATCATGCATCAATACAGTTGGGTTCAATTTTTTTCAGATCGATTTGAAATTTATTGTCAGAACAAATATCAAGAGTACAATTACGGTGTTTGACATGGATCACATTTGAAATGGGAAGTCTAACGCGTGAGATCTTGTGACTTGGGGAAATCACAAGGAGTGTATGCAGTCTTAATGCCTAATAAAGTTAATATGTTTGATTTGAGTTTATGATGCCCATGTCCCTATGGGAAAACCTTTCTGTTGTTACTTGATCCTTCCCTGTGGATTGCATATCTACCAGTTTATATTATTTAGCTGTGAACTAAATTTTTATTTTTATAGTTTCCGTCTTGGCTTAATATTAAGCTCTGTTTGGCTTAGCTAAAAAAGTTGATTAAAATCTAAGTCAACACATTTCATGGATCCACAACTTTTATCAACTTTTCAGCTACTTTTATCAATTTTTATTGAAATCTACTAAATATATGATTTTTAGCGCACTCATCAAGCTCATCCCGTGGATGGACTATATCATGTTTTAACTTAAAATACTTGATTGTTGGGAACTTTGACTCCTCTAAATTGGAAATATGCTCCCCCAAGTGTCCTTATTAGGTCGGCATTTGGATAACCGATCAGGAGCTAAATTTTCAGCTTCAGCTAGCTGTATTTCTTTTATTTTACGATGTAAATGGGTTACTGGAAGACATATTTTCATTCTTAAATTTTGTTCTTCCTTTAAAGAATAACATATGAAAGAAAGATGAAGGCAATGAGAAGCTGAAATTAGTAGAATAAGAACGAGGAATCAATTCTCAAGATAGAGATCGAAGCCAGCCTGTCTTTTAGGCTAATATTCCTTTAGCTGTGATGCTTGTGGACTGTTGAGTAACAAAACTTCAAGTGAGTGAGTGTTTTCATAAGATGCCCTTGAAAACTCAAGCAAGTACTAGTCTTGGAAGAAGCCAGCACGAAAATTGTACATCTGAAATAACACTTTTAAAAGAATCCATGGGGATGTATTCCTCACTTACTCTCTCTTGAATGTTTTGGGATCTCAAAGATATGAGACAATGTATTACTTAACATTAGAACTTAAGATTATGGTCCACACTTGAGGTTCTTGGTACATTTTTATTCAGAAATGATAGTCTTCACTCTAAGTATAATTCACCTTTTTCTGAGTAAGTGGGAAAGCATAATGTATCGATCTTCTTTCCCAGTATTGTTCACAATGCTTTGTCTTTTTATTTTTTTATTTTTATTTTTTTCCCTGTATCACATTCAAATATGCACCCCTCATGATAGCCCATCCTTAGGACCATGGTCTGTATAGGTGATTGACCATGTTTTGTAATGTAACAGGTAGTTAGAGCAATTATATCTTTGCTTAGGACAACGATGCCTGGTTGTGATGATGGTCCTTTTCGTCGAGTATTCAAGGCTTTACTACCTTTTGAGAAAGATGAAAAGAAGAAGGTATTCCACAGTTAACTCATAATCAGTGTCTTTAAGAATATGTTCTTATAGGTTTAAGCCTCTTCCGCCGAGGCCTCATTGTCAACTTCTTCTCAATCCCCACTTCAGGTAATTGAGCACATTGACAAAGTTTCAACTGTAAGAAAATGTAGCTTTATTGCAGCAGCATGTGACATATTCAGTGCAAAGATATCTGGAACTTTTAAGAGGTTTGCTTTACCACTTCTTACCTGACACAAGTTTGTCCAATATATTGTTGTCATTTTTTATAAGCTCAGGAAAAAAGTTGGTCATTAGAGACTAACTATACAATAAACTAATGATTCAGGATCTTATGCTTTTCTAGGTTTTGCTGAATTGATAACACATAAATATTTCCCGGCGTAGAATATAACTTGTTCTTTAATTAGTCATAATTTTGGGCATGATTTTGTTATGCTTTCTTTTGGTACCATTCTATTCTAAAGGTATGCTGCGTTTACTTGTTCTGTTATCTTATATTTACTCATTTTTTCTTTTAAAGGTGCAATTATATGTCATTGCCCTGGTTGCAATTTAACTTATCAGTTTAATAAAAGAACCCAAACTTGCTGCTGCTTTCATTCGGTTTTGAGATACCCATTCTACTATTTTTACATTTATTGTAAATGACATAAATTTAAATGGTCACTTGGATAACTAATAAATATAACATTATATAAGCATAAACATTAAATTTTTCGTTATCGATCCATATCTGTATCTTAAATATATGAAGTTTATCTTTGGTGAAGAAGTTTAGACGGATACTAATAAGAAATACAGAATCATTATTAACCAGATTCTATTGTAGGCCGCTTGATCAATTTAAGAATGAGATCTTTCCATGTATCTTCTTCTAGATTTCTCGTATATTGTTATATTTTCCTTCATTTTACAGTTGAGTTCTGGAGCTTGTTAAACCTTTGATACTGTACTTCGTTTGACTGTGCAACTAATTGCAGGAGTCAACTTACACAAGGGCGTAAGGTGTTACTCACTCTAGACATAATATCCAAACTTGTTTATAGGGTATGTCAACTGAACAGAACAACTTCTGTATGTGGGCCAGTTGTTTACTCTGGTGCATGATGGCTAAGTCATAGTAATCTTGTTTATCTTTTTTTGCAATCGTGCAGAATTCAACAAATGAAACAGCTGAAAAAGGTTATATTAATTAATAACACGTAAACATTCTCGTCATTTTAAACTTAGTTTTCTAACTGATAGGTTCCTTCCACCTGTAAATTCAAGGATACAACTGAATAGAAACAGAAAATTATAACTCTGTATTGATTGAAAGCTGAATTACAGAAAATAAAGAAATACAATCAGCCTTTTGAGAGGGCTGTACTCTCCACAATGTGACTTCACTCGCTCAATTTTTGCCTCCTATTCCCCTTCAACTCTTCTCCATTATAAGCTACTTGTAACTGATTTTCCTACCTTACCCTACCTAACAGAGTTTGTTGCAGCCCCTGGCCTTCTCCAATCTTCTTGATCCTTCTAGAGTTGAACGAACGAAACATCTGAAAAAGGTTATATTAATTAATAATACGTAAACATTCTCGTCATTTTTAACTTAGTTTTCTAACCTTGGCGATTCATGTAATTAGGGCTGTATTTTCTAAATTGTGTCCATATATAGGCTCTGCAGTAGATTCTCGGTTACTTCTATTGTGGGAAGTTTTTGTACATGTTCATATTTTACATTTTTTTGGTCATGGAACTTTCTAGGGTTCATTTTTGGTTTAAGCAATAAAATTTAAATACAGTGAATTGCAGCACTCACCACATTCTTGACGCTCACAGGAACAATCAATTTCAGCTGTCATTACCTCTGTGGCGAACATGATACCTCAGGTTGGTTTTCCTCCTACAATGTTAATTCAAGTTTAAGTTCAACTTTCACATTTGTATCTTAATATTGTTGTATTGAGACAAGCAAATATATGCTGCCTAATTTCTGGTTCTGTAGAAATATCTTCTTGAACAGCGAGCGGTTCTTGATGTTGATGGTGGGAAGTTGCTGAATGAGGATAATGACCTTAGATCTGTAAGTGTGGAAACATATCCTCTACTTCATTTTTAATTGCTAATAATAGCACCAGGTCATTTATTCTTCTTGCCTGGAAATCAAATTTAACTTCTTCGTTATTTCGAGTCCTTGAAATATAATTGGTCAAATATGCAGGTGCTGCAGTATCTGTTGGATGATGTCTCTGATTTTTTGACAAACAAAGATAATGCAGCAGAAGGGGAAGATAGTAATAAAACAGAAGGGAAAGGTTGCATGACTGTACTTAAAGCTTTTATTGACTATATATCTGACCGGGAGAGAGGTAATCTTCATTCAAGAAGACATGATAATGAAGATTCTGTCACACTTACAACAATTCATCAGGTTTTCGCACACCCCTGTAGTTTATCCTTAAAAAGAGTTTTTTTTTTTTTCTTTTTTACCAACATCCATTTCATCTTTACTTCACCTTCCCTTGGTTCATTTCTTTTTCTTTTTTTCATTTTTCTCATTCCTTTCTTTCTTTGAGCAGTCAAAAGGCTTAGAGTGGGATACAGTTTTCATTGTGAAGGTAGTATATGGAATCCAGATTGTCAAGTCATTGCAATTATGTCTATTTGTTCGTCACATTAACTCGTTATTATACTGATTAGTATGCGTTAACAGATGCTATGATAATCAATTATTTCCTTCCTTTAACTTGCAGTAATAATTTGTGATAAAAATCATCAGTACTGGTTCTAACATTTGGCTAAATGATTTAGGCAAATGACTCTGAGATCCCCCTGCATGATTTTAATGGCCTTGTAAATGAGAATGGTACTTTGGTTGAGGTATTTGTGTTTTGTTCCGAATTCTTACACACTTTTGTGATTTCTATTTTTTCCACACAGTAGTTGTCATTTTACCAATCTTATTTGCTTCTTACACTTAGGAAGAGAGGCGCTTGCTGTATGTAGCTATGACTCGTGCCCGCAAGAAACTTTTCATCTTATATGTGATTACCGATTCCAATTGGCAGGTACAATCTATAAAACCATAGTTCTTTTCTCCATTTACTGTTCAAGGAGCTCTGTTTCTCTCTATCTATCCATTCCCTCTATTTCTTCTTATCTCTCCATTTAATTTATGGTCTTTCTTTAAACATCAATGGGTTGCTTTTCAGGTTCTTCAACCTTCACGTTTTCTTAGAGAAATACCTCATCATCTGCTAGAGACCCAGGTGAGATTTGTGTTGAATTCAAACATCCTGCTATTAATATCAAAGTGGTGCCTTGTATATGCATGTATAACCAAATATATTTCTGTCTTGGGCTCAATGCTATTGGTGCTTTATGTTCCTGCCAATTGTAACCCAATAATCTTCAATGGATCTGGGATTAAATCTTCTGCAATGCTCAGCAAAGAGTAAAATCTTCTGCAGTCATATGTATTCAGAACTATCTCAGAACATATTGAACTAAATGCATAGTATTAGTATCTGAAATGAGTTAGTTGTGATGCGTAAGATGAAAAGGAAAAATATAATTATGAAACAAATGAATGGAAAAACATGGAAAAAAATTATTTAGTATTTACTGATGAATGCTGATATGCTGAAAATTTTTAGGGATACATTGTCATGGGACAAAAGGAGTTCCTGACACAATGTTCTTACAGACGTGGTTGCAGTTGCTTTACATAAGTGCATTGGTTATGGTTTTTATAGTAAATCTTTTTCCTTCAATTTTGTAATGGTGGCAGTACCTCCACTTTTATGGTTACCTACTTTACAGTATTGCTACCCCCAGTGTACATCTCAAGATGAGGTCCATCTTCCCCTCCCTATTGTAAAACTTGTGTTATCAATTGATGATTAGGGGTCTGCCAAATCCCGACCTACAAATAGGTGGCTTTTCAAAAAACCTTGCATCTGGACTATGGAAACGGTAGGATTGTTGTGTAGCCTAAAATTTATAAAGAAGCATGCTGATATTAACAAAAGCTTATGAATAGGAAGAGCAAAAGATAACAACCCTTTTCTCTCTCTAAATGTATTCCTTCCTTTTCTTGTGAACTTGGATTTTCATGTCCTGGTTGTAGAAGTAGATATGGGGTACCATTACCCGATGTTTATTACTTACGGCATCTTGGTGTAAGAAGTGAATGCAAGAAGTATCTGTAGCGTGAGACTAGTAGAAGTACTTAAAAAAAATCAAACTATAAGCCATACAATGAAAAGTCTTTAATATAATGATGTCCACTTAAATCCATGCAGCGATTATATATGTTGTATTAAATATCTCAGACTGTTTTATGTTATGTATAAGTGCTAATATTCATCCAGATTTTAGTTTCCTGTCTCCTTCAGTTATAAGGTTTGAGAATCTATGATAACTTGCAGGAAAATTAAATCAAAGGATGATGAAATGCTGTTAAACCCCTTAAAATTAGTAAATGGACATTAAATCTGATATTCATGAGTTGCTTCTATATTTTGCGGGTAACTTTACTCATGCATGTAACAGAAAAACTTGGAATTCTGAGATTAAACTTATCCTATACTGAATTACCAAATCGTTGTTAATTTCAATAGGAAAGAAGGAATTTAGTTTCTGCTCAAGCGTCTTTACTACCTGTTTTTGAGATCTAAAATTATATCTTGTTGCTGATGCTATCTTAATCTATTTAGTTTGTTTTTGTATCTTGTGTAGGAAGAGCTGAATTCAACGAGTTCAAATATAAATTGCCAGCAAATTCAGCAAGGAGCTCCCCATAGAACCATTAGTTATAGAAAGGAATCTTCCGGCACTAATACCATGTTGAATGGTTCTCTTGATAATCAAGTTAGTGAAACATCTGAAAAGCCAAGTGAAACAATTGAAAACTGCAATGACAGTAACTTCTTAAGAAGGTTCTCTTTAACCACTGACCGGTGATAGGTAGAATGATATAAAATATTTAGGAAAATTTACTTCATGTCCCAAACCTTTAAAAAATGTGCAGTGCGGTCCCAAATCTTTATAGCCTTGCAGCTACGTCCCAAACTATGTGGTATAAGGACCTCTAGACGGTATGTGGCATAAGGACCTCTAGACGGTTTTTGTCCAAAGTCACCCTCTGCATTGCCCCCTCCTCCACTTCTTCTTCACGCACATCTTCAACTAACATGCCTTTGGATTAAAATTTTCATAGTGATCTCATCTTCAACTACCCAAAGGTTTGGGACGTAGCTGCTAGGATTTAAAGGTTCGGGACCAAGCTTCATATTTTGAAAGGTTTGGGATCTTTGCTGCAAATTTTCCAAAATATTTATATTAAGGTTTAAATATATGTTAGTCCGACATAGTTTTAGATTAAATTCCAATTTCAATATACAGATTCAGTACAGAGGGCCGAGCTGTTGTTTCCCATCTATTCCATCATTGGGCCAAAAAGCCAGCATTTTATGATCCTAAGAGGTTACTTAACAAGGTGAGCTGATAATGCTTGTTATTAATAGCTCTCTCTTCCCACAATTTCTACAAAAGTTAAGTCTCTCATATTCTTTTTATTCACTTGGCGAGTTCTTATTTAAGCAAGTCCATTTTTCAATGTTTTCAACAATTTTTCTGTTAGCTTTTTCTGTTTCTGCAAGAATGCTCCCAGATATTGTAGGAAAGTACAAAATAAATTGGGCGAAAAATTGGTTATCTTCTACTGCTTCTCCTCTCTTTATGCGCGCGCACATGTGCAGGCTCATAATATTGAAATCAACCTAATCAAAGAAAAATCCACCCAGTTCACTGGAGTAAACAATTCCTATCCTATTGCAAGGATTTTCTGTGTTGGCAATGTCAAATTATGTCAGAATAATAATTGGTTGTGGTTTTTCACAATCCAAATTATTATCATGTGTTTGCAAATCTGCAAAAATATGCTATATAATATGTTTTCTTCACTTTCTGTTGGTTATTATGCAAGGACACATAACTAGCTTGATAGTAGGTAGAGAGCTGTTTAATGTGTTTATACTTTCGGACTAGTAGTTTGTCATTACTTCTGATTTATTCTATTACAGGTTGCTTTTGTCATTGATGAACGCTTGAGAGTCAAGAAGAGCACACACAAGGTTTGTAGCCCAGTCTCTGTTTTGGTCCATTCTACATCAATACTAAGTATTACATTCTCTTCTATTTTCCTAACTCTAGGAATCGAAGCTTTTGTTGTGTTTTCGTAGTGATCTCATCTGATATCTTTGCTTTCAACCAATGACCATTAGAATAAAATATTTCGTTCACGGTCCTCTCAAGTTTTAAAGAACTTAAATATGTGTTTCTGCACAATGTTAGTATAACTTGCTCATACATTAGAAATGCTCGTTCTATCACTTGCCAGGATGTTTTGCGTGAGTTGAAGACCTGCTTAACAACCGATGAGGCTTTTCAGTTTGCAGTATCTGTAAGTTTGTAATTCCATACAAAAGCTTTCAATCTGAGCAAGTAAATGAATATTTCCCACTATCAATACTCACGTAAAGAGGCAGGAACCATGCACAAATACATAACATATTAACATAATAGACTTGTAGCTTGACTCGAAGAGCTTTTGTTGTCTTTTCTGATAAGGTTCTGAAGTGGGAGCAAATTCCTGCTGAAAAGCGTGTTCATTTAAATAGAGAAAAACAGGTATTTTTACTTAAACTTACAGCTTCTTTGAGCATTCTGCTTCAACCCACTGGATTTTGGGTTTTTATTTTTGTGCGCATCGTGCACTGTTTTAAAAAAGTAACAGGTTTCAGCCCTTATTTTTCCTTTTTTTTTTTGTAATGTTGTTAATATGTTGGGTTCAGAGTATTAATTATGGGGTTGGTATGTGCACGAGCTTGCATGCACGTGTCTTTTCAAAGAACGAAGATACAAATTTAAGTTTGTCATTGTTAAATGCACATTTTTTGAGACCTGATTTATCTGTTGATTATACACTATTATGGCAGTTTTAAATATTTGATTTTTGGACATTTAAGTTTTCGAAATGTTAATCAATAATATTAGATGAATTACCTTTTGAATTGGTATTTGGTTATGTTTAACTTGACGTGTTAACTGTATAAACTTTTTAATTGAAATTTGGCAAAGCATATTTGTATTTTACTAATTTTTGTGTATTAATTTGTTTATATTTTATAAATTGGAATTAGATTAGTGTGGTTAATTGAATTGGAGAGCAATGGTTGGACGATTAGTTGGTTGTATATATTAAGAGGATGTGTATTTTAAATAGTGATATGATGTGAAATATGTGGTTAAAAAGGAAAAGTTATTGATGTGATGAAAAATATTATTTTATGGAAAATTTTATGTGTACATAATTTGGGTACATAATGATATCCATAATGTGATGTGGACAAAATCCTGTTGATGTGAAAATGTGAAATTTGAAGTAAAGGTTGGATCCAGTGCCACGTGTAATTATGGACACCATTATGTGTAACATTATGTACTTGTAGTACTTCTCTTATTTTATTGAAGATTGTGTGATTGAAAATGAGTTTTGAAAGAATGCATTTTGAAAGAATGTGTCAAACAGGGGCTAAAAAAGTTGTGCAAAATAAAATTGATAATGAAGTCATTATACAACATTTTCAAAGTACGGGAATCAACAAGGTAATATTTTTGATATTATCATGTTATTGGAAATAAAATTGTAGGCAAATGCTGCCCCCGCGAAGTTTGATTATTGGCTCTGCCACTGATATTGAACTCAAATTTCATGATTCGGTGGAAGTATTTTTCAATAAACAGTCATTTCCTCTCTTTTAGCTTCTGTAATTTTAGTTTACAGCATTAAAAACGGAAATTAAGTGCTCATCAGCTGTCCATGTGGTAGTGGGTCATTGCTACATTCTCTATTGATTAATATTTATCCCAACTTTATTACAGGATGTGGTCGTTATCTTACTACCACAAGAATGCTAATGAGTGAGCTCTGCTTACAAATAACATTACTTATTTATAAATTTTTGATCTAGGCATGTACCGTATCATCTTTTCTTGATTCACATTTATTTATTGTCTTTGGTTGTCGTTATATAGAGATATATGTTATGCACAACAGATTGAACATTGTTTTTTACTTATGTAAGTTCCCATGTTGTGTGATAATATAGCTTTTCATTACATTATTCATTCCCTATTTTTCTTGTTTAGGAACATTTTC
>CAIGRL010300482.1:0-18279 GCA_903798325.1 Fraxinus xanthoxyloides
TCGGCTCGTTGACATGGCTATCCGAACCATGGTTTTGGATAGAGTAAATTTCATTCACGGTAGTTATATGTTCGTTTTATTTCAATCAGATAACTACACTTTAATTTTGTTTAATAGTGTAGTTAAATTTTAGTATCATTTCAAATGAGTAATCACACTTTTTTTATTTTAATCCAATTTTGTCTAACTACACTAATGAGTATCGATGACGTAACAATTAATAAAACTTAACCTAACAATTAAAAAACAAATTTCTTGGCTTTTGATTAAAAATGAGACAAAATAAAATTTAATTTCTGGTTTCAATTCACCAAGTAGTGATCCCAAACAAGAGTCCTTGTCGTCGCAGGAGCATTTATGTTCAGAATCTATATATAATTTGTTGGAAAAAATCCAGTCTACTTTTAAATTTACCAGCGGATCCTACTCTCGAGAAAATATCAAGAAATTAGAAGTATAAAACGTAGGCGAAAATCAATACAATGATTTACACGAAAGACTAAAAATTTAAGAAATGAAAACACGAGCTACATATATTACAGTTACAATGCAGGTTTCTCTTTCACACCAAAACCCTCAAGCATAACCGAAAATACTCAGACTTGATTGATTGTTTGTTTTCAAGAATCAGACCCGTTTGACCGGCCTTTCCTTCTGTAAAGTCATGAACTGATTCTGATATTAAAAGAGTTGCTTTTGAGCACGTTTAAATAAATTTCTGACACTACTTACTATCTATTTTCCTATAATGGGTTTACTTTGAATCATTCGATGGGTACCAAAATAGGTTGTTCAACATTCGACAATTCGAATGGGAATAACTTTTAGACAACTTCGGCCCAACGTGATTTACTCAGAAAACTTTTCTACAAAGTAAAAGTTATGCCAAAAACAATATCTCAAACTATTTTAGCGCCTGTCTGGGAGCGCTTTCTTCCCATTTACAACAATTAAGTGACCGTTTTTTTACTGCAGAAGCCCACTTTGACAGCAAAATCTGACATTTTTAACACCAACTACCGAAGAAGCCCATATGTCATGCAAAATGAATTAAATATTAAGGGCAAAAACGTCATTCTATCATAAAAATGGTCCAATATTGCGACTCTCATGACAGATTTCCTTGGAAAATAGTGAAAAGCAACTGTCCAAATTTTATCTAGCAACGATTGAAATTGCAATTCTAATTACACCCAGGTGGACCCCTAGGCTTTGAAAACTCTAAATACTACTTTTTCTCTCTTCTTGACATGCATTTTGATAATGGGAAAGCACTTCTAGATGTTGCACTATTTTTGCACACAATATCTTTGACAAAATTAAAATGATTTCAAAAAGCTGCATGGGCTAAGACGACATATGGGGTGAGTCGAATGAATTTTTGCTCATAAGAGTTGGCTTACGAACAAGCTCGTAGACTTGTGGTGGTGAGGGTGGAGTCATGGTTGGAAGGGGTCGGATGGGATTTGGAGCCTTGGGAGAAGATGGGTATTTTCGAATAATAGTTTTTTTTTTTTTTCAATATTTATGTTACTATTTTAATTAAAATTAAATCATAATAATTAAGTTCGATTGACAATTTTGTCCACTTAATTATGTCAAGTGCAAAATACGTGTCTATTTAACGAAAGAGAAACGATCTCCTATCCATTATGGGTAGGATAAATAAAACACGTGCACAATTGATGTGAACTTACAATTTTTGACAATTCAACATTGAATTGTCAAAAATTGTAGGCCGACATCAGTGATGATGTTGAATTGTCAAAAATTGTAAGTCGATATTAACGATGAACAAGATAATTCAAATCAATCATGAGCAGAAGATCATTTTTGTTTAACAAAATAAATGGACAAAGCAAGTCAAAAAGGACCATTTTGTAAAGAACGATGGATATGACGTCCCAAATGTTAAAAGTAAAATTTAAAGAACGATATGTGCTATGAAAATAAATGATATGAATATTTTGTGTTAAAATACTTTTTATTTATTAATTTATTTTTCTCACAAATATGAAATATCAAGACGTAATAACGACCCCTTCAAATTTATCCTCTTATCATTTCCCTCTGCAGATTCTCTTCCCTCCGTAACCATGGTTTCCGCTTTACTTGTATTTTCTCCTCAACTATGCATAAAGCCAGGGCAGAATACTAGCAATTCTTCTAACAAACTTAAAATTCCTCCTGGACTTTCTCAAAACAAGATCCAGACTGTAGTAAGGTGCAAGAAAAAGGGAGAAATATTTCATAGTTCTGTGATAAATGGGCATTTATACTCCAACTCGCCGCCTCTTATTAAAGTCTTGTTACAAAAATCTGTGATTCCTTCTGCTGTCTCTCTTGCTGTTTTTCTATGGTCTGGTTCAGGTAATTTTGCTTATTTGTTTATTTGTGCATTTCTTTTGTGTGGGTTCTTTTTATTTTGCTGAAACTGGCATTTTCATTTGACTATGAATTCGGATTTTTTGTGTTTAGTCTTTGAAAGTTTTCAATTATTTAGACCCACTGAATTTCATAATTAAATGCAACAAGTCGCTATTTAATTATTCATAGATAGTTAGATCCAACAAGTCAATTTATCCTAAGTTTGAATACCACAATTAATGAGTAAAGCAATAATGAATATCAAAAATATCACGGAGACCACGTTCTCTTGATGCCAGATGCCCGACTCCTGGTACCCCACCTTAGCTCTGCTAAATTTGTGCTTCTGCAATGGCTCCCGATCTCTGGTATTAACTTATCTCCAATGGATTAGGTGATTTGGTGTTTGATTAAAAGACTTTGTGGGTTGTGATATGTGGTTTTATATGAAACAATATGACTTGATGAACAAAATGTGATTTGGATTAATTATGGATCAAGTAATAATAATATGTTGTGATTAAATCTTAGAATCAATGAATGTTTTTGGATTTTCAAAGGAATGATCTCTATGGAATAAATATGATTCAACATGCTTTTGGACGTTCATATGATATGATATATATAGGGAAAAGTGTTTGGGATGAAAAGGGATTGAAAAACCATGTGTTTGAAACAAAACAGATTTCTAAACGTCGACCGTCGCTCGAGCGCCAAGCCAGCGAGCAAAACTTGAGCAGTTGTCAGTGTTTTTATTATAACTTTCTCTCTCGATATTCAATTGGGGTGATTCAAAATGCGTTGGAAAGCTAACTGTCTACAATTCTTCTAGAAATAGCCTTGTCCAAATTTCAATATTTTCTATGTGAAAAATGCATTGCAAGTTGCGATTGAAAATTTGGAGCATAATTTGTACGGCTTTTTTACACTCTCTAGATTTCTAATTGCATTCCCTTGATCATATGTGATCTTTTTGGACATTTTGGACTCTTTCAAGGCCTATACTATTAATTTCAACTATTTTGCTATAATTAGAACTCAGTAACTCATATTTTGACTTGATTTCAATTTGATAAACTCCTAATACAATTCGATTAAACATGATTTTGACTAAGGCATTGCCAATTACAAATTTCAAAATTGCCAATAATAATTTGGACTTAACAGCCTTGAACACGCTCTGCACTTGCAACAATTTTCTTAAATGCACACCAGTACGAAGATTATGCAGTTGTATAAAATGTTGATTTGGTAATTAATTGCTCATGGATTCGTATGTATTATGTTCTTCAAAATCTAATGCCAATCCAAATTGCATCAATTTGACAGTTTTAAAGGGTATTTCAACCTCCCTGTATGCGTGGTCATTATCTGATATAACATCCATGATCCATCAAATATTGAGTTGTTTTGCACAGTAAGATTATAATCATTTTTAACAGCCAAAAATTTGGCATATTTTGCTGTGGTATGATTAGTATTTTTGAATGACCAAGGATGGCTCAATGACCTCACATTAAAGCTTGCCGCTGGCAGAGTTGATTCACCTGTCTTTCTTCTGTTCTCAACCTGAAACATTGTGCTAATATCATACTCTTAAAAGAAAGAAAGAAGTTTTATTGCTTCTGGCTGGAATGATGGTGAGTGATGAGACAATTACCAATGTCTTATAGAAAATCAGCTCCAGTGTCCATTATTTGCCTAAAGAATCGCGATTGAATGAATTTAATTTCTATACAAGTTTGTAAACTTGTTACAACGAATTGCAACCATTCACAAATTTCAGTCAGTGATCTTGTACTCTTGGTTCATGACTTTATATTCGTTTGATGCAATTTGTTTACTACACAATAACATTTTTCTTCTAGGTGCTCTGGCTTTTATGCAGTCTAGAGTATCTCTGCCAATATTTGTTACAGTTTCATGATAATACGACTTATTAATGTTTGTTATTACAAGAGTAAAAATGTGATTTTTCTTCTTTCCTTTTCGCACTGCGTTCTTTTTAGTTATATTATCTGTGCTGGAATATGAGGCAAAAGTGTGAACTTTTTAAAGTTTGCAGCTCATGCTGGATTTCTCTCGGGCTTCTCTGGGATAGAATCAGTTCCTGGTCCTCAGTTACCTGAGATTGACTTTCTCACTCGCTTTAACGGTTTGTTCTTCCATACCATTTCAATGAGCTACATTATATTTTTTTTTTCTTCCTGAAATGATGTGCTAGGTTGGCTATTTCAGAAGAAAATCAGAAGAAGTATGCAGAATATGATGCAAGATTCAAGGAGTCTCCCTTGCTTAAGAAGTTGCTTGAACAATCCAAGTTGAACAAGGAGAAGTAATTTCTCTTCACTAAATAATTTGCATTATGATGGATTCTCTTAATCTATTATAGACACTATAAACAGTTTAGTCCATCGTGTTTTCTGAATGTAGATGATGATTTACCAAAACTATCATTTGTTAGAAGAAAACACAGAGAATTGAGAAGAGACAAATAAATGCATGAATTGAGCACTTGATGCAGGAAAATCGTATTTACAGTGTTGTGTTATTTCACAGAAACTGGCAAGCTATTCAAGACAAATATTGTATTCGAGGAGCTGAGTGGGGTGTTGGAGATTGCTCAGCTGATGCTATGTCAGCTGAAGATAGAGAGAAGTTCATTGCCATGTTGAAGCAGAAGGCTGGAGTTGAATGAACACAGCCGATGTCACATACTGATAATGCCCTTTTTCAGATCTGTAGATCAGGTAAATCAACCTGTAATTTACACATGGAAGATGAATTGATTTCTCGGGATTCATGCCCAACATGAACAACATGTTTGGTATGCCGTATTGAATAATATTAGACTGAACAATAGATAAGGTTCTAACTTTGTTTTCTTCTTTAATATTGTTAGAGTTTTGCTTAGTCTACTCTCCCTACCAAACATACCAGAAATGTTACAATGCACCTACTTTTGGCATTGCAGGTATTTCCGTTAACAGATTATCTGAAGATCTGATTTACAGTTCGATGGCTGCACAGCCTGAGAATGTTCGTAAACTCAGACAAGTTCTTGAAGCACAATTAGATCCTATGAAGAATCAAACCAGCAAATTCAGAAAGGGATACACATCTGATGCGAAGCAGGCATTAAGTTATAAGAAAAATCTATAAATTTCTGCTACATGTGGGTGTTTTCTATTGAGCACCCTATTTATTTATTTTACATAGAGACGCTCTTGCTTTGAGTTCATCAACCATGTATATGGTAGCTACATATTTTGGCATAAAAGTGGATTTATTTCATTTTCTCTGGCTTGTACTACATGAATCAATTAGGGTCCGTTTGATTCAAATATGGAATTTGGGTGGAAAGAAAACGAATTGCAGGAAATTGAAATTCCTATAAATTGTTTTAGTGAAAATTGTCAATTAATTGTGTTTGATTGGTATAATTTTTTCCTTGAAAAATATTGAAATTTTTTATTTTTTGATTTTTATTGACTTTGTTTTTCATGAAAATTGTCAATTTAAGGGATAAAATTTCTTTCAATTGGGGAAATTTGTTTGGATTGCCAAAATAAAATAAAATTGATAACTATAGATGTTCGGGTAAGTTTTCGCTCACCTCGACTAATCCCACGGGGTTCTGAAAATTACGATCGGATATTCACATCAATGGCCTTGTGGGGACTCGAATTGAGTGACCATTGGGGAGCAAACTCAATGCCTGACCAATTGAGCAACCTAATGGTTTAGAAAAAAAAACTTGAAAAGATTTTGGTATTCGTTTGACTTTGTTTTATATGGAAATTGTCAATTTAAGGTATAATTTTTTTTTTAATAGTCGGGGATAAATTTTGTTTCTATTGCCAAAAAAAAAAATGGAAAATCAATTCCCACCTAAAAGGTGGGAATTTCAATTCAACTAAAACTAAGAAAATCAACAAAGATAGAAAACCAATTCTATGGAAAAAAAAAGTGTTATCAAACATGGCAAAAGTGGAAAATGAAAAACCAATTCTATTTTCCATGAAAAAAAAAGGCTATCAAACAGACCCTTAGTTTTATACTTGATGGAGAGCCTTAGGACTTGTTTTCTTTATTTGAAGGATCTTTGTTATAATTTAGATTTTTTTTTTTATCAAAATTTAAAATATATTTGGTTTCAAAGAGAATATTCTATTAACTAATTTAACAAAAAAAATATTGCCCTACAAAATGGGATCATGTTATAAGCCAATTTTACGTTTACATGTAGCATGATTGATTTCTCAAAGAGTTATGTCACTTGTACATTGATTTTGTATGCTTTGATTGACATTCTATGATCTGTAAAATTTGGTCATAGATTTGAACAAATGTTATTCAAATTAATGGTTAATTACATGTCACACATCGTGAGATGTCAACCAAGGTGTCAAACTAACATGTAGCATAATTGAATTCCCAAAGGGTTAAGCCACTTGTACATTGATTTTGTGCACTTTGATTGACATCCTATGATTTGTAAAAGATCTAGTCATATTGATTTGAATAATTGTTATTATTAGAACAATAAAGTGAGATGTATACACTTGGTTTACTTTATTGTTCAAATTAATGGTCAGATTGTCGTCTAATCATAAGATGTCAACCAAAGTATCAAACTGAATATACATATGATATAATTGATTTACTAAATTATCCGTCTAGACCAGAGACCAACTCTGGCTTTTGAGATGAGACATATGGCTCATCAAAGAGTCGAAGACCTGTCCAACCAACCCTCAAAAGTAGTTGGAGACCTCGAAGGGCATTTTTTAAAGTTATTATAATCCAAGTTAGCCCCTTGGTTTTGTTAAAAATAAGATTTTTAATAAATTTTGATAAAAATTAATATAATGTATAATTAAAAAATTCATAAAAATTATAAGTCCAATAAAATATATCGTGTAAAATAAATTTGAAAAAAAAAATGAGTTTAACCCTTATTTGGTTAAACTAAAATTATAATTCATTTTTTCTATCTTCTTGTCAATCACATATTTTTCAATAAAATAATATTACACGTAGTTCCAAATTTTTTTTCTTTTTTAATCACATATTTTTTTTTTAAAAAAAATTATTCTAACTATTAAAATTTCAAATAACGGGGGCAAAACGAGGCCAAATTGCTAGTTGGGATGGAAATATAATGACATTAAGCCCTGTTTGACTCATTTTAATTTTTTTATACTTATTTTCAACTATACGTTCAAACGATGAAATAATTATTTAAATTCAAATTCTTTTCTTATTTTCAATCACACATTCTTAAAAAAAATTACTATTCAAAAAATAATTTTTTCCTCTAGTGTTTGATAGAGACCCAATTCCATGGGAAATGAAATTTGTTTTCCATTATCCAACTTTTTCTTTGTTTGATAGATTCTTTTTCTAGACAAATGATTTTCCCACTTGAAGCCACACGGTCACATTTTCTTGCTTTTCCTTGAAATCATTACCCACCACTTAGGTGGAAAAATGATTTTCCAGGTAATTTTTAATTTTTTTGACAATTGAAATTTTTTTAGATACAATGGTAAAAAAAATTATCACTTTTATTGACAATTTTCATGCAAAACAAAACCAAACAAATGATATTCGATATAATAATTTTTTTGTAATTTTTTTTGACAATTGGAACAAATTTTAGATCCATTCGTAAAAAAAAAATCACTTTAATAGATAATTTTCATGAAAAACAAAATTAAATGAATATCAATCTTTCAACATTTTTCAGATGAAAAATTATACCAATCAAATATAATTAATTACGATTTTCAATAAAATAAATTTTAGACAATTTAATTTCCTAAAATTCACATTTTTTCCACTCAAATTCCATTTTGGAATCAAATGGAGCCTAATCTCTCTTTATAATAGCCATCGCTAAAAATAGAAGGGCACTCCTAACCATTCAAGTTAATAACTTTTAAAAAAAGAATATACAAACAATTGTGAAATAGAAATTCCACCAAATTCCATCTCTTGGTAAAATTATACGCGCTTCTTCCCCCATCTCGAATCCAAACTCGGGTATTTTGCACATTCAGAATCTATATGTATTTCTCTGTACAAATATAATGTATTTGTTTGTTTGATTTTATATTTATGCATACATGTTTGTTATCTGTATGTGTGTATATACGTACATACCAAATTATTAGCAAAAAAATTCATTAAATGCGCTTTCTCAAGTCCGATTATGCTTGCATATTAGGTCTTTTTTCTAGATATATATATCAACATCTATGATTGTATATGTTAATTTTTATGTTTAAGTTTTATTGTTTAATTAGTTGTGGTGATCCGAAAAAGTTTGGATTTTTTGTGAAATTCGTTTATTCTCTGATTGGTGTCGCTCGAAATGATATAAAAGCTATTGAAGTACATGAATTTTGTTTCAAGGATGCTAATTCAGCTGCAATTCAGAAATACGTAAATATATCATTTGATTGATAAGAATGTCTTCATTCAATTTGATTGGGTAGATATGTTGTTTAGTGATGATATCGATGTTAACTGAGCCTTATGTTTTATTTCCTGAATTTTTGTATACGTGGTGATACTAAGTTATTAATATATAATATTTTATGGACATTGCTGATACTGTCGTTTCCATGTGTTTCTCCAAATTTGGTGATAGTTGGGTAAAGAAGGCATATCTATTCTTAGCTGAAGAGGGAACAAGGTGAAGATTGGATCTGAGGTCATAAATATGTATCATTCTGGGGATGCGACCACTACCCGAGGTGTATCACCTGCAGACAGTGTAGATTCAATCGTAACACTCGATCAAGTTCCATGTTGGTGTGATGCAGAATATAAATACTTGTATGAGAATGAAGATCCTGCTTTCCCGAATATGCATTTTCCTGACCCGTTGATATCTGCTTCTGAGGGAGGGGTTAGTGGGGATGGGGTGGTATCTAGATTTCCTGTGGATCACGAAATTAACTCGAAGATATATCTCTGGAGGGGGAACCCATGTAATCTCGAGGTGGATGCTGTTGTTAATTCGACAAATGAGGTGAGCAGTTAATTTGTGGATATGGCAATGGGCTATATTTATCTGGATGCTGAGCTTTCTTAATGGGAGCTTTGCCCCTTTTCTTGGTGCATGCTTGGCCTCATGAATTTGTTTCAGAGAGAGAGAGAGTAATTTACTAGTTTATTTCATATACGTGTTTGTGAGAACTAGCGTGGTTATAGAGTCTGTTTGAGCCCTATTTTTATAGAAGAACGCATTTTGGAATAGTAAATTGATGGAGAATATGTGATTAAAAAATATGAAAGAGTTTTGGTTTGCATGTGATATTATTTTATTGAAAAATGTGTAATTGAAAAGTTGAGAGAAAAAATGTATTTTGGAAGTAATGAGGATCAAACAAGGTCATAAATTGAAGTGTTTTTTTTTTTTTAATTAAATGCATGCCTTCACAATGAGCTGTTTGCTTTTTCATTGAAATCAAATCCCCTTACTTTCTGAATTGATTGCAATCTTAAGTCCATCATTTTTCTGCCTAGCCATGCAATGCCTGCTTTTTAATTTCCAATCAAATCTTAAATTCACAAAGTTAATCATGTGTTCCAGTTAAATGCTCTTTAGGACTGAAGCACTTCATTTTAATTTTGTCCAAGTGGGTGTTTCAGATTTTTCTACTCCCTAACATTTGATTGCTTCGAACTTGATGTTTTGAAGATGGCTATTTCTTCTGAATATTACATGGTTTTGTGGCAGAACTTAGATGAATCACACAGCATCCCTGGTTTGCATCCTGCAGCTGGACCTGGTCTTGCGGAAGAATGCGCTACATTGGTAGCTTTATAGACATTCTCACACTTAAGTTGTGCATCATCGATGCTTTCTAATTTAAATTTATGCAACTACATTTTTCGTTGTGGTATCTTGAAGAATTATGACCTGCTATTTTACTCCTTAAAGTAAACAAAAGGCTTCACTGAAGTTATATGTCCAAATCTGAACTAATGCAGTGAGTATGCTTCACCTTTGCAGGGTGGCTGCCGAACAGGGATGGCAAAAGTTACTAATGCCTACGACCTTCCTGCAAGGTGTGTAGAGTCCGTTGAAATGTTATGTCCATACCCATCCTTGGTTTCTACACTACTTGGAATGTTTTGAGAATGATAATATACATTATCAATTATTGAGGTTGTAATTATTCTTTAATATCGTCTTGGAGAAATCCTGTATACAGCTGCATTTCACAATATATATAAATTTGAGCATTGACCCGCCTGAATATATTTGGCAGTTATTTTAACACATCAAAGTTTTTATGTAAATGTTTTCTTTATGTAGAAACTCAGAATATCCCTCCAAGTTGCATTCATATGGGTTGTGATATAAAGAAACTGGGAGTGCACCTCTATCCACCGTTCATATATTAAATATTAATGACATCAATTACTTGTATATGTAGCAATTAATAGGAGATTCTTGTGATCAATGTATTGAGAAAGATGGAACTTGTATACTTTTGCAGTCAATTTGTGTTTCTTTAAGAACACAAATGTTTCTTTAAGAACACAGATGCTATCATCTGATTATTATTATTATTACTTTAAAATTTGGACACCGTATTACTTAGTTTAACATTCTTGGTTTGGAATGAATCAACTTTGCCTCTAATTTGTCATTTGAAGCTTTAAAAAACTTAGTGTCTTAAGTTGGATAATAAATTAAATAGAAGTGATCATGTTAACTTCTTTCTTTCTGGAGAGGATTTTATTCCCTAGTTAATTTACTTCATTTTCCAGTAGCCGGACGACGCTTAAGCATTTCTTACCATTATATAATCAATAACATTTTAATTAGTAACGGCGTTTATTGTAATTTGCAGGAGGGTTATACATACTGTTGGTCCTAAGTATGCAGTAAAATATCATACTGCTGCAGAGAATGCTCTGAGCCACTGCTACCGGTCTTGCCTTGAACTTCTAATTGAAAATGGGCTGCAGAGGTGATACATTGTATCCATTTGTTCTTCTTCTCTCAATATCAATCTGTAGATATCTTGAGTTGACACTCTTGTGAAATACAAATGCAGCATTGCGATGGGCTGTATATATACAGAAGCCAAAAATTATCCACGAGAATCCGCTGCTCATGTGGCAATAAGTGAGAATTTTTCATTTACAGCATAATCAATTGATATTCTTGGTTTCTTAACTAATTCATGCTTTCTTAAAGTTATGTTTGATATTGGTGTATCTTAATAAAGCCCCTTACATGCCCACATAAAGCTTTGTCAGCCGATAAGTTATAAATCATTTTTATGGTTATAATTTAGGTCTTATTCATGTTTCCTTAAGGCCTACTTTTATTTGCTTTGTAGGAACTGTTAGACGTTTTCTTGAGAAGCAGAAAGATATAATCCAAGTAGTTGTCTTTTGTACCACAATTTCATCTGATTATGGGATCTATAAAAGGTATTGTTAACTGATTAGACTGGGGATGCATATGTTATGTATGGCTCCTAAATAGTTCATGGTTTTGAGAAAAAAATGTTTGTTTTATGTACTAATAAATTCATTCACGACTTAAAACCATCGTTTGTTACTTCTTTATATAGATTGCTTCCACTTTACTTTCCTCGGAATAAACTTGAGGAGGAGGTGGCTATTTCAAAACTTCCTGCAGATGTTGGAGATGAAAATGGTGAGACAGTCATAGATGAACGAAAAATACGAATAAAGCCATTGCCCAATGTAAAGAAGAACGGACCAAGATTTTCCCAAGCCTCTGCTGATCTTCCAATCAGCGATGTTGGGTTGACAAGACGGTTTGTGACCTCAACTAGCTCCCTCAAGTCCTCAATTTGTATCATTAATTAGTCCCAGCAACGCGGAAGTTCAAATTTAGAAGTTTTTTTATGGGTAGAACATTTTCTTTTCTCCTACTCTCTACTAAACCAAGTGCTCCCAAAGCCACAATCTTCAGTTAACAAAGTAGTTACTTTATGGGCCTCGTTCTTATTTATTAATCATGAGCATATTGTCATCTTTTCCATCCAAGTAATTACCAGTTTGGCATAATTGAAGCTATCTTTTAATGAGATATTCACTTGTGTGAGATGGGTACAGTAAAAAATTGTCCAGCGGAATGTGGAACAAATGATCATTTCTGTGTCAGGAGACAAGTTTCTTGATGGTGTCTGAATGAAACCACCTTTTATTCTCTGCGTCTCTATCTCTCTCTCTCTCTCTCAATATACATGTGTGTGTGTGTGCATGTATTGAACTTCAGACGGATTTCCTCTGGGTCCTGAGAATATTTTTTTTTTTTCAACACAACGCTGAAATGCTAGTTCGTTGGATCTGGCATTGCGTTCTTAATTAATTCAAATGTCTAATGTATATTTTCTATGGTAAATATCTTGGCGATTAAGTTTCCACATTTTCAAGTGTCAATTGTATACGTCTGGTGCAGATGCTGCTCTTTGTTTATTTGCTTTATAAAATCACTGTTAGCTGGAAATTGAGATAACCAAATTGTTTTTCTCGTTCAACAGGAACTCATCATTCTTGGATTCATATCTGGATCCTGCTTTTATGTCCCTGATCAAAGATCCAGATCAGCAACGCAAAGAACAATTGGAAAAGGCTGCACAAGCACGAAGTGGTTGGAATATTTATAAAATGCTTGGATATGGTGACCTTAGGGGGCTTACTTCTTCTGCTGCTGAAGAATATTCTCTTCATTCTAGATATCTTGCTAAAGCAAATTCCCTTAATCTTTCTAAAATTGCTGAAATGAAAATTGTGTAAGCAAATTATGAACTTCTATTTTAGAATGCTTGCCTGCAATTCTCACAATTTTTTCATTTGCTTCCTCAATGCAGAGAATCTAATAGCTTCTTTAACTTGTGTTTTTTACTCTAACAGTCTCCATCACTATCTTTGTAACCATCATAGAGCCCAATTTGCTAAATTGAAATAGAAACAGTAAATTTAAACTGGACGCTGATTGTTATAATTCCTTTCTTCAATCTTCTCATCAATTTTTTAATATAGAACTTTGAAGGAAACAATTTAATTTGGATGCGGTCATGTTTGTGCTGGGAATGTTGTAGTGTTTTGAATTACTTTGGCATCCAAAAGTTTGAAGTCATTTCTTCGTTTACTTCCCAGTTTCGTAAATCCGCAACAGTGAACCATTGTATTAATTTCTGAAAGTTAAAGTGGAGCCCCCTTTTTTTCCAGCTACCGAGGTGGGGTTGACAGTGAAGGTCGTCCAGTGATGGTTGTCGTTGGAGCACATTTTCTGCTAAGATGTCTTGATCTAGAGCGGTTTGTGTTGTATGTAGTAAAGGTGAACTATTACAAGTGTTCTCAATCTCCTTGAATCTGTTGTACTTTTGTTATTGCAGTAGATAATTGTATTCATATAATTACATTTCAGGAGTTTGAGCCCTTGATACAGAAGCCTTATACTATTGTATATCTCCACTCCGCGGCATCATTACAATCGTGAGTATGCTTTGCTTATGGGTTTTTGGTTATTTAATCTGAAAAAGAGTAATTTTCTTTAATTCATTTTGCAATTATTGAAAAGGACTTTAAGTTTAACGATAGGTCGATTTTTGTCCTGTTTGGGCTTGTGAAGGGATGGGATGGTGAGGCTTAGTATGAAACTTACATATTTATGATTTTCATAAACAGGCAACCGGATCTGGGATGGATGAAGAGATTACAGAAAATACTTGGCAGGAAACACCAGCGTAATCTTCATGTATGTAGTCCGGGATTCTTCCTCCAGCCCCACCATACTCTGTTCTATGATTTTATGTGCAATAACCTGTCTGTTTTTTAATTGGTATCTCTTTCTATGGTGTAGGCATTTTATATTCTTCATCCAACCTTTGGTTTGAAAGCTGCAATTCTTGCATTGCAGTTGTTCGTGGATAACGAGGTATGGCTGATCTCTCTCTTCCCACTCACAAAATAACACGTCTAAATTTGGAATAACTTGTTCTTTTGCAGTAGTTCTGAATTTTTTAAACTGATTTTAGGTTTGGAAGAAGGTGGTATACATTGATCGTCTTCTACAACTATTCGAGTGTGTTCCCCGTGAGCAATTAGTAATTCCAGATTTCGTGTTTCAGTTGAGTTTTCTGATCAATCATTTTCGTTGTTATTCAATTTATATTATCTAGAGATAGCGAGTTTCTGCCTTGACCATGTTTTATTACGAGTGGCCAGTAACCTTTGGCATCTCTCATGTTCATCCCTCTGGTTTCATACGAGTAATGCTATTTGTACATTATTGTGTACATAATGGTGTACGAATAGATGACATGGAAGAGAGAGAGATTATAATAGCTGAGTTTATTTTCTTTCGGTCTCTTTTCGTTCTCTCTCTCTCTCTCTTGCATGTCATCTATCTGTACACGAATATGTACACAATGGTGTACAAATTGCATTACTCGGTTTCATATTGTGACAAAGCCTAAAGGAAAAAAATAGAAGTTATTGTAGAAGCATATTTGAAACGGGGTAGGCCCGAAGAATAGAGCTTGGGATAGAAACCCGAACTTGATTCTGGGTGATATTCGGTTGATTGTATTTGTACCATCAGTTATAGTTTTTGGGCAAAGTGGTGATAATACCCTACATCACTTGACAAGTAACTTTTAAGCTTAGCCATTTAGGAATTCCTCTTTAACTTGTTCTTGAAATTATCAATGCAGGCATGATTTAGAAGTAAATGGAGGGAAGGGCCTAATTTTCGATCCAAGGATAAAAGTATGTCAATCAGCAGCCATAGATATCGTATGAGAAGATGATGAAATTCAGTCGTTGCGCCAAGAAATCGAGCATGCTAGTTTGCACGTTAGCATCCTATTTTTTCCTGTGTTTTGAAGTGTTCTTTATGCTGATGGAAATAACTTTTTTCTTATTTTTTGTTAATTGATTATTAGTTGTACTTACCTTTTTCAATGGTGACTAATGGCGCAATATTTGGGAAAACTAATAATATTATTCATCAGTTGTAATTATCATTAGTTTAATTACAATATTCTTTCTAATTCGTTGTTCAATGCATCAAAATGCACCCCAAACCCCATTAAAAAAAGACTCACTATTACTTAAATATCAGGACTAACGTTAATCAATAGAATTTCAAGATACCACGGAATCCTATTGAGGATATTGTTTTTATTATTATTATTATTATTATTGATTTGACTTGTTCGATTTGATGTTCAAAATCGAATGATAGACTCAAATAGAACTCACAAACACGATATATGCCCTGTTTTTCCATTCAAATATAAGATTTACACATTTGATATATTGTACATATTTCACTACAGTTTTGAGTCGTCCGCTAACCTCATTTCAATTTTTGAAATGTCACCTATAAAATTTTGAGAACTAGAAATTGTAGCGGGTATAAACATTTATGCAAAGCCAAACAAGCTTATGGCTTAAAATTAAGAAAAAAGATAAAATTAAATTCACAAAGAAGTAAAATAAAAATACTTAAAGCCATTGTTTGGTTTAGCTAAAAACTTATTTTTTAGTAAATTTTGATAAAGCTATTAAAATATGTGATTGAAAAGTTGTCAATCTCTAGTCTCGTAAAACATATAATTAAAATTAATTATTGAGTTTGAGTTGATCTCGGTACCATTTACGTTTATCCATGCTATAAAACGTGCCACGTTATCAATTCTATTCCTCACCTTTCAAACAGGGCCCCAATTGTTCTTTTTATTATTGGTTCATATTTTTCTTTTCCTAACTTTCCCTTCTTTGGTTATCAACATTAATTGAGGTAGCCAAATCTAGCTGTGTGAAACGCAGAGAGTGCGAGAGGCGCCAGATTTTTGCAGAAAGCCCATTTCAGTTCGGAATTTGAGTAATTATATCTCTACAAAGCAGAAAAAGATCAGTTCCTTGTCGCTGCACAGTTCGAACTTCTAGAGGTAAAAATTTAGCCCCAAAACAATACGCCGCACTTGCACATTATTAGAACAACACCCGTTGCAAGTGAAATAAAAATTCATTTTTTGATTGTACTGAGTTTTTGTATTTGGAAATGATGTCCTCACTCTATTTTTTTTTTTGGAAACAGTAATCTCACTTTCTGTTTGTGTGTGGATGTTAAATTTGGACTTGGTTTGGATTATCATTTTGGGTTTGACTCTTGTTGTCAATAGGTTCCAAGTCTCAAAACTGAAATTTAACCCATTAACCAATTTAAATAGCAGGAGCGCTGCAGAAAAGAAGAAAAAATGTTACAGAATTTGAACGTTCTCCAGTTGTTCGATTGTATAATCTCAAGCTGTTTCTTTTTTTCTTTTATTGTTTGGATACTGTCTAAAACAAAAACAAAATACCCCAAGAAGGTAAGCTTAGTGAAAAGGAAAAATGGCCCAAACTGACAAGTCAAGGCGTAAGCCTTAACAAAGAGCACAAAGTGCAAGCTTTGAGATTCCTAATCAATGCGTAAGCCTAGTGTGGTTTTGACAACACTGTTTACAGACATGTTAATGTCTATAACACTGCAATTTATGTGACGGGATTGAGGTTAGTAATGGAAGTTATTGAATCTGCTGTAGAATTTGAATAAAACTCCCTTAGCTTCGTGTTTGAGATACAAGTCCATATATATAGTTGGTGTTTGGTGCAACTCTCTGTATTGAATCTTTCTTTTCCATGGTTTTCATCAACACTGAATGGTACATTGGTTCACTTTAGATGCATGCCAAAGAAATAAAAGAATAAGAAGCGAATCCAGTTGTTTCTTTCCAACGGGACGAAAATTAAGGAGTGCGATTGCACTCTTGAAATGGTGCAAAGTATGTCAATGAGCACATTAGCAATTTCCCAGTGCAGTGTTATTTGTGGAGCGAACAACGAATGGAGGAATTCAGGGCAAATGAAGGAAATACATATAGTTTTTGGGGTTCAAAAACTGTACCTTTGTACTCATGGTAGAAAAACCTCATCCTTTGCGGGTCAATCTGATATATCTCGACCTGGAAATGTGAGAGTTGAAGCTGGATGGCTGTTTAGAGGAGGTGATAAGGGATCAGAACTGGATGCAAGCTGTGAGCGCAGTGAGAGTGCAAATGAGGATATACTAATGTTCTTTTTCCAGCTGGATTTGGCAACTCGTGTACAGGTTTGGAGTGTTTGTTGCTACTCACTTTAAATGTTTAAAATGGCAATAAAAGGAATGTGTTAACTCAGCTCATCACTGTATTATATTGCAGTATGCTTTGAATGTGGAGCAGTATGACATTGCTCAAGAATTGAGGAACAAGCTGACTGAGGTTAGGATTAGATCAGTCATTGTTCGTATTTTCTTATACAACGCACTTATACTGCGAAGAAGATTTTGTCTCTGTGTGTATCTTTATTGAAAGTTTTTGATGGATTATTTTACCTACTTGTTTCCACTTGGCAAGTGTTTATAAACACTTGCTAAAAGTCTAACCACCTTTTATACATGTATTTCGAGACCCCACAAATACTACCCACTTATCCATCACTCATTTTTTATCTATTTATAAACACTTGTCAAACATATGCTTAGTATTATAACTTGTATAATTGTTTGTAATTTTCTCAGAAATTATGTAGACTAGATTTTAATGTAAAATTGAGGTGTTCGTGACAAAGTTTAAAAAGGCGAAACTAAGTATTGAGGCGATTTTTCTTTATGAGGTGAAGCGTAAGCCTCGAGGCGGATTGAGGCTTGAGCTTCACAAAAAACAAAAAATCCAAGTAAAAGAATTATAAAATAATACAAAAATACAGAAAAATCAAAGTTGGAGCATATAGTAAATAATGTATAGCCATTAGCATATTGAGATATAGCCCACCTAAAGAATGAAGATGTTTAGCAAAAAAAAAAAAAAGTAT
>CAIGRL010300563.1:0-13732 GCA_903798325.1 Fraxinus xanthoxyloides
TGTGGCTCAAACACACCATAATTAATATATAAATATTTAAGCTATTCCTTTTAACACGTTATTCTTTTACGATGAAATTCAGTATCTTAATAGAATATCAAGGTCCATTAGATTCAAACGAATAATTCAATTCATATTAAACTTGAATGAACATTCATAATACGATATCGATGTGATAAAGCAAACCACCATCTTGTAGAATATGTTAAGAATTTGTGTTATTCTTCTTAACATGTTGACATTTGAAAATATATAATTAAGTCTTCATAATAGTAATACCTAATAACTAATAAAAAGTTCTACCCTAATATTAAACTAGTTAATATTAATTTATTCGAGAAAAATCTTAGAAGTGGTTGATATTATCTTAATATCTTCTATAATAAACTTCTTATTTTAAAGCATAAATCGATTAAATAATTGGGACATATGGGCAAGCCTAAAATGTGAAGCTATTTCGAAGTTCAAACTCAGACATCTGAGGTCCTGCATTAATTTTTTTTTTCTTTATATTTTTTAAAATTATAGTATCTTAGATTTTAACCATTTCAAACTTAGATATATGAATCTACTCTACGTATGAACATGAAAATTATAAGCGATGCAACTTTAGAAGAATGACCTCGAACAAATTTTTTACAAGTCCAAATTTCGTTAATTTTACTTATTTATTTACCTTAACAATAGTAACTTAAAAATAAATAAATAATCTATCTTGTATTTTATCTAACTTTATAAACTATAGAAATTAATAAACATATCTTATTTCTTCCAATAATTAGTTATCCATTTTTCTTTCTAAATATTTTTAAACTCGTCAATCATTTTTATGCTCATATGTTCGTGTTTTGCACTCTAGCTTTCATTCTAAACAAGATTAAAACGACGAAATAAAATTTTATGTATCTTAATATATTTTTGACATATCTGCAAATCGTGCCTTAATTCTTTAAAAATAAAAAGATATGCTCTTTGGTAGCATACAACATCCAAGGACAGTTTCTCTTGCACTGGACTCTCAATCTCGAAGCATCGTCCTTCTTGTACTTAATCTCTCTATTGCTTCCAACTGAATGTGAAGTGATGACAGACTTCAACAAAGACTTGGACTCAAATACCAACCCTAACTATTAGAAAATAGAATCATATCAATCATTCATAGAAGAAGTGTTAAAAGTAAGGTAAAGATTGTGTTGGAGTTATCTCTTCTGAATTTTGGATCCTTCATATCAGTCATTAAATTGAAAGCATCAGTCGAAGCCCTTTCTTCTTGAAGTTGTATCGTCCTCATTTGTACTATCAATGTGTTCACAACTTGTTCGAGTCCCCGTAGTCGATATTCGAACCCCTAACATGATACTCATCTGCCACACAGAATCCAAAATCAAAATTAACCCTTTGATTTTTGGTTTCAGTATTAAACGCTGGTTGGTCTTCAATCTCATAATTAGATTCCACCAAACCTTCAACCTCGTCTCCACTACTTTGTTCTTCATTATGAGCGTCAACCCCGACTTCATCATCTTCAACACCCATATCATCTACATTTTGATCTGCTTCATGATGGTGTTGGAGGGTTTCCTCGTAATGCGACCACAACTTTTCACCATTCTCATGAAAAAAATGATATGACCAATCAATTTCAAGCTCTCCACCCTTGTTCACTTCCAAAGAAAGTATGTAACAACTTTTAAATGTTTGTTGTTCATCGCATAGCTTATCAACTTCTGAGACCGATGCATGCAATGGAAATGCATGCAATTGCAATGGGGCTACAATATATATCTTCACTATTGGATGCCCATCTTTATCCCTAAGCATTTCTTTAATATAATTCTCGCTCTCCAATCTAGTCAATTCTTTCCCTAAACTTATTTTTTGTTTTTTGTATTAAAACTCCAACATAAAATCATGACCAACCACAATTAAGAACTTTATCAAATTATCTTTCGTAAACAATGAGACGTGTAAGAAATTGAAGAAAATTACAAATTCATGTTTGTATGCTAAATTGTTTGACTTTGCATAAAAATTACCTATGTGATGCAATTCAACGGTGAAGTATCCAGGATTTGCATGTGTGCAAAAGAATATGGAGATGAGGGAATAAACAGCGAAACGTGGTACGAAAAGAAATGCACACTAATCAAATATGGGCAACAATGGACTTCACATCATACAATGTTCAAAATCCAACCAAAACCACTGAAATTCCAACCAATGTCATGTAATTTCAGAGGAATACCTACAAACCCCCAAAAATAACCCTCATGATGTTAAAGGTCTTTTCCCAATTCCCATTTCAATAGAGCTCCAAACTTTAATTCCACAGAGCAACAAAATTAATAAAGGGAAAACAATGATTACGGATGGACATTGTTCATATCGTATGTGGGTGTCTTGTCGTCAAGCTCTCAAATAAACGGAGGAAGCATTTTCATTCGATATAAAATCCCGTGAAAAACAAGAATATATACTATGAAAAATAGCAAGGAAACCTCGATTACTCGAAGCTTGAAATTTCGAACTGTAAAATCAAAATAATGGACCCACAACGAAATATTACCTTCTTTCAGTTTGTCTTTCACTGCGTGAAGATAATAGCGTACTACGAGAGGAGATATTGAAGATGATATGAGAAGAGAATGAAGAAAATAGGTGCGCACGGTATGTGAAAGTGGATAAGATGAAAGATGAACCGCGAGTGCTATGGGGAAGAAGAGGTTTTTGAAGTGATCTGACCATTTTACCTTTCGAGTTTCAAATTAAAATTAATGGTGTGTTTGATAAATATTATTGAGGAAAAAATGTATTTTAAATAGTGATTGATGTGAAATATGTGGTTAAAATGCAAGGAAAAATTATTGATATGATGAAAAATATTATTTTATTGAAAAATGTGTGGTTGAAAATGAGTTTTGAAATAATGTATTTTGAATGAATGTATGTCAAACATAGGCCGAGTCTAGGTATGCATTTAACGGTAAAACTCACAGCAAATCGACAGAAATGGCGTTTTCAAAAGCAAAAAATTGAAACATAAGAATGTTTTGCACACAGAATGTCAAATGTAAGAACGTTTTATGCTAATAAGTCTGGTAAAGAAATAATGTTTCAAGTTACAAGAAAGATCAATACTATGTAGTCCCACTACAACTTCAGTTTAGCTGTCCCTAATTGATAGGTTAAATAAAAGGTAAAATTAAATAATTAATTTAATTTCATCTATCATTTAATATCACATTAACGCTATCTAAATTGATATTATCCTAACGAAATTAAATAGCATTTCTCTACAAAAATACAGTGAATAATAAACATCAAGTTCGAGACAAGACAAATGTGCCTCCTTTACAATGCCTTTCTACCGTCTTTACAAGAAAAAAAGAATAATAATAATTGAGAAAGAAAAGAACTCCAAAATTGAAAGAAAAAAAATAAACAAAAAGTTGGGTGGGCGGTGTTGGGTATGGGGGTTGTTGAGCCTCGAGGAAACCAGTTACAGGCAAATTAAAAACCAGTCGTTTCAAAACCGGCCAAACAGTAGATTTTTAGTTTAGAATTTTTATATACTGTTCAGTCTTCTGTTCTTTTATGTGCTACACCTGGTAAGACTCAACTGTTGATACAGTTCACCGGAGTGGGAGAGATTTCTAGGGTTAAACTGAAGAACCTCAGACCAAAGGACCTGAGCCGAACCCTAGCCCGTACAAATCAAATCTGTAGAGGTACTAAAACTCTTTTCTTCCATATCTTTGATCAGAAACAACAGTTTGTACTTGTACTATGTATCCCCTCCCACGTACTATGATCATATACAAGGTCAACTGTTCAACGTTTTGGGTTTTCCTGGCTAGAAAACAGTTTCAAAGTGGTTTCATCTTAGATCTCCATTTGGGTTATTTGTTGTCTGTCTAAATAAAGCCTTTTCTTTATAGATCTGGGGTGGGTTTCTGCAACTTCCGTGGATATTGTGTGGGTTTACTGGGAGTAGAAAATACTATATATTTTCACTTCGTTTTAATTTAAGGTTTGCAAAAAATAGAAAAAAAATTGACTGTCAATTTTGGGCAGAAACAAGAAAATTAATCTATACATGCACTTTGTGTTGTAATTTCTGTTTCTATTACCCAATGTAACGGAAGGGTGCTGGTTGGTGCATTCAAGAATTATTTGATTTTAGTACTTTTTGAAGATAAACAATTTAGTTGAAAAGGGAATGGCAAATAGGTGGTGGGCTGACAATGCGGTGATGAATCCGATGTCACTATCTTCTGCTCCATCTCTCCACTTAAGAAACCCTGATGAAGATGAAAATGCTGGATTGAACCGCCGTGGACAGCGGCGGAAGAGAGAGCAAGAATTCATGGACACAACCACCAATGCATCAAATAGCAGTGGAAGCCATACCAATCAAAACCCTAGCTCCATCAACCAAAACCCTGAAGACAGAGATATCCGAGAAAACGATAACGAAGCTGAAGATAGTCAGAACCCTGCTGGAGATCTTGAAATCTCGGACCGAAGTGGCTCGGGCGGACGCCGGCCTAGAGGAAGACCACCTGGTTCCAAGAACAAGCCCAAACCTCCAATTGTTATAACAAAAGATAGTCCTAATGCGCTTCGAAGTCATGTCTTGGAAATCAGTAGTGGCGGCGACATTGCCGAGACAATTTCAACCTTTGCGCACAGCCGCTGCTGTGGTGTTTCAGTTTTGAGTGGCAGTGGAATTGTGACCAATGTGACATTGCGCCAGGCGGCTGCACCTGGTGGGGTGATAACTCTTCATGGTCGATTCGAGGTATTGTCGTTATCCGGGGCATTCTTGCCGGCACCATCTCCGCCAGGAGCCACGGGACTCACGGTGTACTTGGCAGGTAGTCAAGGGCAGGTGGTCGGCGGCACTGTAGTGGGTGCATTGAGGGCATCGGGTCCCGTGATGGTAGTTGCTGCCACATTTACAAATGCAACGTATGAAAGATTGCCTCTGGAGGAGGAGGAGGAGCCGGTGCCCGTTGAAGGAACGCACTTACAGCCAACTTCAGGGGTTAATACTGGAACAAGTGGTGGCACGACAGGATCTCAGCCACTGGCTTTTGCTGCTGATCCGCCATCATCCTCCATGTCTTTGTATAACCTGCCACTGAATTTGCTGCCCGATAATCAGATGCCGCCTGATGTTTTCTGGGCTCCGTCGCGTCCTCCACCGTCTTACTGAGGCCAGTGGAATTAATGTTGGAAAAGCAGGAGGGTATCGTTAAATACATGGTAGTTTCTGTGACCCCTTATGAAGTTCTTAGGAATCAAGAATCAAGGTTAGACTTTCTTGACGCTTTTGTATTCCACGTAAATTACATTTCTGACTAGGTTTTTTTTTGCTTTTTTTTTGCCCTCCCTCAACTTTATGTTCCTGTGACTGAATCTTATGAGACTACTGTTTAATTTACTTCTTCTCCGAGCTACTGTGGCTGGAATTAACCATGTCGAATAATGTGTTGAAGATTATTTGAAATAAATTGCTGCGCCCTAACTATAATAGCTCAAGCTTTTAGATTGATCAGTTCACTGATAAATGTCTTACGTTTAAATGCTAACAAATGTCTTAGATTTAGGTTCACATTTTGTCTCCCACCCATTTATGAAATTGTTGTGCACGAATAGGTTTTCACTTAAAAAAATGAATTCACAGGAATGTGTTAAAATCAAACTCTAAATGTATAAAAATGTCTTCTTGCCGATAACTTGCGTTTTTGGAGTTTTCATGTTTGGTTGTCTTTAAAAGTACCTCAACGAAATTATAATTTTTGGAAATTTCCTCACGTTAACTTTAAGAGTACCGCATCTAAGGAATTAAATTTGCCTGAATTTTCATGTTTAGACCATGGACTTGCCCTTTATTCCAAATCCATCATTGAACTGAAGTTTGTTCCAAATTATGCCTTTGATTAACTCTCTTCAAATAAAAATTCTATATTTCAAGTATTTATTTCTAATCATATATTCACACAATAAAATATTTTGCATGTAAATTTAAATTTTTTTTTATTTTTATTCGTACATTCTTCAAAAAATTATTTTTGAGACATTATTTTTCCCAATTTCTTTTTATAATGGCCATCAAACATGGATCGAGTTCATCAAACCCAGAATAATGTTCCCTCTTCATCCATGAGTTAGTCATAACTATCGGGTTTGCTCTTAATGACAAACATCTTCTTGAACATGACTTGAAATTTGAATATGCTTTTACAATAAATACTTAGCCCCTGTTTGGTAAACATTATAATTTTCATTTTCATTTTCATTTTCATTCTTTTATTTATTTTTAACCACACATTTTTCATAAAATAATATTTTGCATCACATCAATAGCTTCTTTTTTGTTTAAATCACACATTCTTTATCAATCTACAATTTCAGAATACATTCTTCCAAAATAACGTTATTCAAACACACTCTTAGTAGGGTCACATTCTTAAAAATCAATCCAATTTTCCCTCAAATTTTAGGGTGTGTTTGAGTTGCATTCTTTTGAAAAAATTATTTTGAAATAGTAGATTGACGAAGAACGTGTAATTGAAAAAGAAGGAAAAATTATTAATATAATGAAAAATATTATTTTATTCAAGAATGTGATTAAAAATGAGTAGAAAAATATGAATGAAAATTTTAATATGTATCAAGCATGGACTTAGTGCTGATGATCCTGAAAGAAGCTACATTGCTACACCCTCCCTGACAGAGCGGGTCCCACATCGTCTCCACACTCATGTGATAGTAGGTCAACCAAGTGGACAATTTTTTTCTGGTAAAGTAGTTTAATTCTTGCCTAAAATGGAGCGAATTTATGGTCACGAAGGCTATTGTTGATGGGAGTTTACCTCTATGATTGAAGGGTTTAAAGTTCATGGACGGTTTGCTTTTTTGACCCAAATGTTCATTTACTAGTATGGAGAAGGATTTGATGTAGATTTCTGGGAGCAACTACTGGAATATTATAGAACTCTAATGAATTGGTGCGTATAATTCAACTGCATTTTCTGAAAAACGGTCGTTTCAGTTCAAATCAGATGAAAAATTGTTCCATTTAGAAGACTTTGTTATCACATCATTGTGGTTGCTGTGGGCGGTCCCCGAGAAAATTGGTGGCTTTTAGACCTGTCAATTTCTATAATCGACAGCTAGTGTATACTTTTGACTGTTTAGTCTTTAGGAGCCTCCATTGCTATCCTTAGGGCAAAACCCTTGTTTATTTTGAATCATACTAAGAGGATGTTTGGTAAATATTAAAATTGAAAAAGTAGTCGTTATGGTTGACTTTTATTAGACGGGTGAAACCTAATAACGACTATATTTTCAATTTTAATTAGATTTTAAGCCGTCTCAAACAACCCTTAAGGTACAACATTGATTGAAAATAGGGCATCATCATATTCATTCATTTTAAAAAATTGTTTTTTATATCACATACTAAAATTTTGACGACACATCGTTGTCAATCGTTGTTGTCGACCAATATTGTACACTTAAATTTATGCGTTTATTTTATACCCAGACTCTCCCAAGGGATGAGAAGGGTGTTATTTATCGTTTGAGAATAGTTGTTAATAGCTCGTCCACAAGCTTAAACTATTATCCCGCGCAGATGTTTCCTTTAAATCTTCTATTCAATACACCCGATTACATGCAAATTGAGTTTATTTTCATTGAAAGTCGTCAACACGTACACAATATTTCATAAATAGGCGGAGCCAAACTCTAATAAATGCCATGATATGGAGGTGGATTTGGCTCCACTTTTTACTATACAGGAAAAAATTATGTGAATTTCTAATGTGGAAAAAATTTCTTTACATATTAGCTCAGTTTAAATGATTCTTTAGTCCAGTTCTGGTTCCTTCTCAGTCTAAAAGTTTAATCTGTCAAAGAGTGATCACATGTATTCACTTGAATTCTCTGCATAATAATAGCGATTCGTTGCATAAACTGGAAATTGCAAAATTACTTACTATGGAGCAAACCTTTTCCCATGTGGTGACATGATATTGCTATTTTTGTTCGGTTATGAACTATTATACTAGTAAATCTGCGATTTGCCATAACTGTGAACCCTGTCCTGGTGTTTGTGAGAAAAGCTGTGTCGTGTATTTGCGATGAAATCCACATTTTAGATGTTAGTTTCATCTCCGGGTTTCAAAGCGTGCAAATTCTTTCGATCCTGGTTTATGTTTGGCTCTGGTTTATAAATTGGTTTAAAACTAATTCGAACAATTTGAGGAGCTCACAATTACTGACTATTTATTCTCGCTTATACTGTTTATTTATAATTTAAACCATTTTTAAAAACAATTAATCCTCAAGTGTAGGATTCATTTCATAGGGGCTTATCAAAAATACTCACATGGTGAATCCCATTATATATTAAAAAAAATTTCTGTGGGACTCACACGTGTGAGTGACCTGTGAGTTTTCCTATGAAATATTTCCTCTACATGAAGCATATCTCTTATAAAAATGCTTTAGTTATTCTATCGTGGATTTGTGAATCCAGCTACACTCGTAGCTGGATTCGCTCACAAAGAAAAAACACTTGCTATTGGTTGGTTACTAGCAGCATCTCGTATAATGGAAGGCTAATAGAGCATTTGAATGATGAAAAATTATGAAAGGAAGGAAAATTGGCCCAAAATGGTTCATATTATTCATCTTGCATTTTTGGTCCAAATCTTTCAAACTTCGTGTTCTTGTGGTCTTATACTTTTACATTTTTTTTTTTACATGATTAGTCCTTTTGGATGGATTTCGTTCAAAATGATCTTTTAGTTTGGTGCATGGGCTGCACTTTCTTTGATGAAAGTTTGAGATTCTCTCCCTAACTAATTTCTTGTCTTACTTTTGTTTCAAATTTTCGAAGATTAAAAGTAAGCCTCTCTTATTAGTATATTTTTAAATAGACAAAATTGATCTTATTTTAGATAATTATTAATTATATAAAATACAAAAAAGAAAAAAATTCAACTCCTTCTCCGATCAACTAAAAAATGATCACCGCTCCCGAATACGTAGAAATGGCAGTAGGGTGGGTCGTCATTCTCACTTCTGTTCCGTTGAGTGTTTTTGTTACCTTGTTTTGTCTTCATATTTGATTAAACCGGGACTTGGAGGGATGAGGGCGAGGTAGGGTAGGCCCCCTCCCCTTTCATTGTACCGTTTATTTATTTTTATTTTATTTTTCATATTTCTAGTTAGTAAATTTTGTTACTTTTTCTTTTTCAATTTTTCAAAAACAACTTACGTTTTCTTAAAAAATATTGATAATTTTTTTATTTTTATTTAACAAAAAATTGAAATTACCTTTAACTGGATCAGGTAACGGGACGAGGATTATATCCTGTCCCCTTCCCGTTTACCCGATTAAACATGTAATCTCCGTCCCATTCAAAATAGAGTTCTCGAGTATCGAGTTGAACGAGTTTTTTTGTCATTATTACAAATACGTGGTGGGTACTACTACAAGTCTTTGAAAATGACCGCACATTATGTCAATCAAATCCCACCAAATTTGGAAAATAATCTCATTATAGAGTTATCAACTTAAGAAATTAAGGCAATATTACTATCTCAATCCAATCAATCAAATCCCATAACATTGCAATTAAATTCTAACTCTCAACGACTACTAGAAATAAATAAAGTCAGCATTAAATCAGCCGAATATTGACTCTTGCATCATTGGAAGATAACAAAAGGGGTAATTGCACCATGAATCATGCTAAATTATTTGTTCAAGAAATACATGCTAAATTATTTGTTCAAGAAATACATACTTCTTTAAAAACACATAAAATACACATGCAAAAATACATGCAAACAAAGGTTGGACACACCAACCACCCACCATGACCACCACCTTCGGCGGCAAGGATTGAGCCGAAGAAATCTCCTGCAAATGTTATGAAAAGAATAATAAGTCCATGTTTGGTTTAATCTAGAATAAGATATTTAGAAGATTTTGATAAAAGTTGATAAATGTGATCGAAAAGTTGATAAAAGTTGTGGATCCATGAATTATGTGGTTGAAAATGAGTTCTAGAAAACGGAGACCAAACATGAGCTAAATTGCAGTGCAAAATGATCCAATTTCGAAGAGGGCAATGTAAATTATGTTTTGTTGTGATTTGGATAATGAATTTTTATGGGTTGTGATCTAGGAGTCTGAATGAGAAAATTATGGTTGTCAATTTTCAGTAGTTTTTGTTTTTCTTTCCTTGCCATGGAACTTTTGTTGTTTCTTGTTAAATGATATAGAAATGGCTTGATGAATTTTCAATGAGATTTGTACATCTGTGATTGTGGGTCGCTTGATGTCAAACCTACCTACCTTTTGCGAAGTAATATAGGGTGGTGGGAATTTGGGAGGTGGTTAATGGTGGCGCGGTGTAAATGGTATGTCAGGATGATGGTGATGGCGGTGTAGATATTCTCCTTCCTCTAATTTTAGATATGTTTTAGATATGAGGTTTGTTTTTTATTAATTTTTGGGGCATCGATAGTGATGGTAGAAAATGCATCGTTGATAGCGGGAAGATTGAATATTATAATTAGTGGTGGTGATGGTGATATCATAATGAGATATGTTACAAGTGGAGTTGATGGCCATATTGCATTTATTATTTTAAGTCATTTTATACTCTCCGGCATGACTTTTTGGATGAAAATGTTATTGGAGATGAGATTTACCAATTAGTGAAATATTGAGGATAAAAATGCGTATGAAAAATGTTAACGACGTATATGTCACAACGAAAAAGGATTGAAGATTTTAAGTGCAATTAAAATATTGTACAAATAATAAAACGTATGATGTGAATAAGATTAGATATTAGATATAACGGTTTTGCTAGTGGTACATCAAGATGTACATAGGGGTGTACACCCCTCTCACATGGGGGTGGGACCCGCTTAAATTTAAAAATATTTTATACAAGTGGGTCACCATGTGAGGGGGGTGTACACTCTTATGTACATTTCTTGATGTACAAGTAGAATAATTTTAGATATAATGCCTTGTATTGAGAGAGCTTGTATCCTTTTGTATAGCATGATCCACGAGTTGATAGAGGATACTTTTAGTCATGTTTGAGTTTCATTATTTAAAAATTTATTTTTTTGACTCATTTTTAATAAAATAACTTATATGTAAATTTAAAATAATTTATATGTAATTTATATTTTTCTTAATTGACATTTCCCACTTGAAAACATCACATTCACCTATTTTAAAAATTGGTTTTTGAATCAATGGTCCAGATTTTAACAACATCAATATTGTCAACAACAATTGTACAAATAAGTTAATTCTTTTTAAAGTTTTTAAATTAATTAAGGTTTAGGTTGGATATAATTGGCGATTCTCAATAGTTAGATGATCAAATTATGTTTTCCTTGTAGATTAAGGTCGAATTGTTCTTTCCTAGTAGTTGGACGACCAAATAACTATTACTTTATAGTTAGAGGATAGAATTGGTGTTCACAATAGTTAAATGAACAAATTGTTACTTCAAAATTCTTGAAGGACTATATCATCATTTCATAGTAGTTCTATGAAAAAAGATATTTCATTATAATTGGAGGACATAATTTCTTTTAAATTATAGTTGGATGGTCCAATTGAATTTTTCTAAAAGTTGAAGGATGAAATTGCTTTTAAAGTATAGTTGGATGGCTCAATAGAAGTTTCCTTAAAGTGAATTTGCTTTTAAAGTGTAGTTGGATTGCCCAATTGACGTTTCCTAAAAGCCAAAGGACTAAATTGCTTTTAAATTACTTTTAAATCTCTTTCAAACTATAATTGGATGACTAGGTAGAAGTTTCCATAAAGTTGAAGGATGAAATCGCTTTAAAAGTGTAGTTGTATGACCTAATTGAGTCTTCCAAAAAGTTGAAGGATTGAATTACTTTTAAACTAGAGTTGGATGATTCCGTATAAGTTTATTTAAAGTTGAAGGATGAAATTGATTTTAAACTATAGTTGGATGATCCAATTGAAGTTTCCGAGAAGTTAGAGGATGATATTGCTTTTACAATGTAGTTGGATGATCCAATTGATATTTTCTAAAAGTCGAAGGATTTTATTTTTTTAAACTATAGTTGGATGAACCAATTGATGCTTTTTAAAATAGGACTAAATTGCTTTTATAATAAAGTTGGATGACCCAATTCTAGTTTCCTAAAATAGAAGGACTAAATTGCTTTTACATTATAGATGGATGACCCAATTGATGTTTCCATAAAGGACTAAATTACCCTTATTTTATAGTTATAGGACCCAATTGATATTTCCTCAAAGCTGAAGGATTCAATTGCTATGAAAGTATAGTTGGATGGCCGAATTGGAGCTTCCTAAAAGATGGATGACTAAATTGCTTTAAATCTATAGTTGTATGACCTAATTGAAGTTTCATAAAAGTTTGATGACTAAATTTCGTTTAAATAAAGTTTGATGACCTATATGTGAAAGAGAAATTTGGTCATCCAACAATATATGAAAGAGCAAAAGAGTCCTCCACTAATTAATAAACGACAAATTGGACATCTAGCTAATTATGACACTCGTCAAGTCCTCCAACTATAAGAAAATAGTGATTTGGTTATTTGTAAATATCAATCCAGCCTATAAAACGGCAATAGGTCATCCATCTATTATCAAATGGAAAATTGGTCCTTCAACTATAAAGAAACATCAAATGTAATAGACTCCAAATCGGTCTTCCAACTATAAGAAAACAACAAATGTATCCTATAATTAATGGAAAATAGACTCCAACTAATCTTAAACGACAATTTGATCCTCAATCTAACCTAAAACATCAATTTTCTCCTCCAACTAATATTAAAAGATAATTTGGTCCTCCATCTATTCTTAAACTTCAATTTGTTCCTCCACTATTCTTAAACTTGAATTTGGTCGTCCAACTAAACTTAAATGTAAATATTGAGGATCAAATTAACCTTAAATGCCAATTTGATCCTCCAACTTACCTTAAATTACAAATTGATCCTCCAACTAATCTTAAACGTCAACTTGATCCTCAATATAACCTTAAACGTCAACTTGATCCCGAACTATTCCTAAAAAAGAAAAGTTGGTCCTCCAACTATTCTAAAGTGTCAATTTATTCCTCAATGATAACTTAAAGGTCAATTTGGTCCTTCATCTAAATTTAAACGTAAATCCTAACCATGAACATCAGACTAACCTTTTTGTCTATATATATGTATAAAAGTTGCAGGGATTGCAGGATCCCTCTAGTCCATGAGCCCTCTCACTGACCATATTTGATATATAATAGTACCATTTCTTTGAGGGTTTGCCTTTGAATTTTTTGCAGTTACGTAAACCCTACTTTACAGCCCGAGAGCATTCTGGGCAATAGATTCTTTTACAGTTAAAGGAAATATTAAGGCCCTGTTTGATAGCCCAGAAAATGGGTGGAAAAAGAAAATGTTTTTTAACTTTAGCCAATTAAGGGTGTTTGATAGCACAAATTTGCCCGACTTTTGTTTTTCCCACATTTTTCTAGATACAACCATTTGATGCACATTTGCTTGATTTTGTTTTCCCACCTATTAGGTGGGAAAGCAATTCTCACCTTTTTTTGTTTTTTTTTAGCAATGACAACAAATTCTATCATCCATTGTAAAAAAAATTCATTTTTGTGGACAATTTTGA
>CAIGRL010300627.1:0-13555 GCA_903798325.1 Fraxinus xanthoxyloides
GAGAGAGAGAGAGAGAGATTAAGGAACTTATCAAAAGAGTTCAACTATCTTTCTATAAATCATGGTATTAGATTGAGAAGAATTGTACTTCGCACGAAGAGTCATGATACAACCTTTGGCAGCTATAAAGTGTGTGCATTAGACATAAGAAAATGTGCGACCAATTTGTGAGAGATTGAGAAGATTCACAGTAAGGGAGAGGATAAAATGGGCAGCCTTATTGTTAAATTGTTAGAGACGATAAGTGAGAAGAATAGGAAGAAAAGAAGTGTGTATTTATGTGTACGTTGAGTGTTCTAGTTTTTTTTTTTTTTTGTTGAGAGAAGTTGAGTGAGTGAGGATAGCATTGTATAGTGAATCTTTCTCAATTAATAAAGTCTTCATTTTCTGTGATCGTTGGTGATTTGTCATACCACTTGTTTTTTCATTTTATTTCACACTCGTTTTTGTGTTTTTCATTTCCATCGTGTCCATTGTACATTTGGTAAGAATTTTTCCCAACAAGTGAAATCAGAGCTCGGGGTTCAAGCTATAGGATTGCACTAAGAAATTATGGCTAGTACAAAATTGAGGTGGAGGTGTAATGATGAATTTGTACCAAGGTGTAAGACATGTGGTAGATCAAGTCACACATGGGTATAGCTATGGCGATCGAGTTTCACCGATTATAGTACGAAGAGTTCAAATTGCTAAGTCAAGTTTGATAAGTCTTTGAATTTGGTTCCATTTACTACAACTGATTGAAGAATTGTAACATAGACTCACAAAAGGGTGCAAAGATATGTATCGATATGAGCCATAATTTACACAATTTGAATTTGGTTGGAGATTTTCATGTTTGACCCAAATTTGTGAATAGAAGAGTAAAATTTTAAAAAGTAAAGTAGAATTTGCTACATACTTAAATAACTATGGTTCACCTAAATGCCACATTAACCATGAAAAAGGTCCTATCGCATACCCATAGGACGAATATATATGCCTCGATAGTCAATGTCATTTGACCAAGAAAGTGCCTAGTGACCAAGGCTTCTTGATCAAACGAGCATAGGATCCAAACACTTGGCGATGGACATAAATACTAGAGGCCTCAAATTGAGAGCATCGGATGGCTTCAGACATAGATTTCAATTCACTAAATCCTTTCGTGCAAACATTGAAATTCTAGACAAAATGTTACAAAAGCACAGACTTTTCATGAGACTTAATCATGACTTTCAATATAATGATGAAAAATGTCAACTCATGAAAATAAATAAAATATCCCTAAAATCGCCTATAAGACCATTGATGGTGGTGTTTTTAATAAATAATTGCAAGGAGTGGTGATGGTGACGAACACCGCTTAGATGGTCAGTGACTAGTGGTAGTGTGTTTTAGTTTAGAATTTGTGTTAGAGTTTGAGTTTATGTATGTGTTTGATCTATTAATGTGTGAATGTGCATGTATTTGTGCATGTAGAGAACAAAAAGTAGTATTTAGAGAATAGAGAAAATGGAAAGTAACTTCGAAATTTCAAAAAAAAAATGAAATGGAAGTGGTGGGTGTAATTTGTCCAATAAAAAGTGGAAATTAAACACTAGCCTGTTTTTAAAGATGGCAATTCAAAAATCAGATGTAAGGTTTGCATGACCAAAATCAGGTGATAATTCAATTATCATCCCAAACCTTAAAACTCTCTCTTGTCTCACTCTCTCCTCCTCTTCGACATTTTCTCTATCGGCGGGAACGACACATGATTGCCACATGCGGAATAGCAACAATGCTGCACACGATCGTGGCACACAATAATGACGCCTCAAACAGCAACATCAAGAGCATCGCTAAGCATAGCGATGCTCTTAGCGCTGTGCAAAGTAACTATAAGTTAGTTGCTGCATGCGACGCTAAGATTTTTGCTATGTGATGTTGTGGGCTCCGACGATCAGAATTGAGTTCACAGCTACACTGGGATTGTTGATTTGAGTCTGGGGTCTGAAATAAGTTGTCAAAAACTAAGCAAACAGTGTTGGAGGATATGTTTTGTGCTCTTGATTTTGTGATTTTGTTGTGGTGGTTGTGTGGTGTACGGTTACATTGGTGGAAGTGGTTTTGTGGTATACTGTTGTAGTGGCGGTGGTAGTTCTGTGTTGTACGGTTGCAGTGGCGGTGGTGCTTATGTGTTGTGCGGTGGTGGTGATGATGTGAGGTAAGTTGCGATGGTAGTTTTCCTGTCGATGGTGAAAATGGTTGTTGGTAGTTTGCACTTTGTGGTGTCAGTGCTGGTGAGTTTATAGTGGCTCACAATTTATTCTTGGATCACAGAACACTGTGCATAGTCACATATTAATGTATACAAGTCACATATCAATTAAAATTGTTCACATGTCACTGATTTACATTCACATATCACACTTCATTGATCACAGATCTTATTGTATAGCTTATTACTACTAATAACACAACCTACCACATCCAATCCCTAACTCCCTTACCCACACTGATAAGTGTATTTTATACACTTATTTAGGCTATTAAATTATGATATTTGTTAGTGATTTGGATGAGTTATAGCTTAGTTTTATGTCAATTATGTTTGTTAGGTTGAACTCAATGCAAATTGGTGGATTTGGAAGAAATGAATAAATAACGTGCAAAAACGAAGGAAATTCAAAGTTTGAGGATCAAAGTGTACATCCAATAGTTGATTCGGATATAAAACAATGGTTGAAGATCATATAGGATCAAATGGAGGTCAAAGGGTTGTAATATAGTAGAAGCATTTTCACAAATCAATTTCCAGCCGAAAAAGTTATGCTATAAATTTTTAGCCTCAACTTGAAACCCATTTTTCGGATAGTAAACGTTCGAATTGAAAATATTTATTTCCAGAATAATTGTATCTCTTTGAATTACCTTTCCAACACATTTTGAATCAGCTCAATGGAATGCTTGTAGAAGAAGTTATGACCAAAATACCAAAAGTTACTCAGAGACGAACATGCGAGTGCGCACAAGCAAATTCTCTTGCATGCGCACAAGCATGACTTTCATCTACCGAGAAAATTATGAATAAACGACATGCTCGCAAGGAAAAATACAGTGCACGCGCACAGGCTATTTTTGGGCTTGCACAACCCAATTTACTTGTTTTATCAAAATTCTTATTAAAACTAAATTTAATCTATTTCTTGGAGGGTGGACGGCAAGAACAAGAGATAGAACATTTCAAAAGCTATTTTTCACAACAACAAAGTGGCTAGCATAAGATTTAAAGACGATTATCATAAGAGATTGTAGATTAAAGTACAGATTGAAGATTAACGAAGAAGAAATTGGTTTTTCACTTTCAATTCATTGTTTTTCATTCCAGGTGATGTTTTTCCAAATCTTTTTGTGTAATTTACATAACAATATGCTAGGCTAATTATTTTCATGTATTGGATGAACGTGAAACCTATTATTATTTATTTTTAATTCAAGACAATTATTTAGTTAATTTCTTGTTTTTCTTGATTAATCTTGCATCCATAATTTTATTATTTGATTGCTTGATCACTAATTAAATATATAGTTGCTTGTTGTAGTGCTAGGAGACTCACAATGGGTCTAAAACATTGCTTGATTGACATGTGTGCAATAGATATTACGAATAATATTTATCACGTGTGCAATTTTTGAGATAATCTAACTTTAATGCGTTCTATTCATTCGAATTCAGACTAGGAATAGATTCAGGTCATGATTAGAATATGTTAGGTCCAATGTTGTAATTAGTATGTTCATGAACAAAGTGGTCTTAATTGAACACTTGTAAAAAATCAAGGACTTGGATGTAATTTTGTATAGATGAGTTGGGTTTAGGTCAGATATTGAAAACAAGGAAAAAGCGCCGAAATTTCGCTAAACTGTCGTCATGGCTTGGCTCAAGCAACAGAAACAAAAACATTATCGCCCACCTTTCACCTCACCCTCGCTCAAGCGACATATTTATGCGGACACACCTAATTTGTGATTTTGAAGAGTTTTACATTGCCCATAACACCTAAGCGTCCCTAACTATAAATATGGATGTCTAAGATGAATTTTGGGTGGTTGTCTTATTGTACCTCATTAGTATAGTATATTTATATCTTCTTTTGAGAGATCCAAGAACACTTTTCATTGGTGGAATCATTCATATCATTTTTTGGGATCCGACAACCGAGCTTTGGGAAAACATCTCATTGAAGAATTCAAAACACCTACTTCCTAACCATCCCTAGGAAGGTACTTTCTCAATTGAACTTCATAAGCTACTGGAAGTTGAAAGAGGTTGGACTGCAAGCTCAGGAAAAGCACAAGAGTTGAAGATTTTTGGAAGTCCACTTGGAAGAGACAATTGAAGAAGATTGGGAGTCTAGAATTTACAACAGATCTTGAAAGTTACAAGAGGTAGATTGGGAGATCTCGAAGGTTGGTTAGATAGTATCTACGGTAGTAGATTGTAAGGATGGAGGAACATTAGATCTTGTAGATTACAGGAACTACAACAGCGAAAACTAGTGAAATTTGCTAGGCCGGAAACGGACTGTAATCTATATTATCTATAGTGGAGGTAACTACCTTGGTATCAAAAATTTTACCTAGTTGGGTTTCTCTATCATCAATATTGGCATTATTTATTGCTTTCTATATTACAAATTGTGGAAACTCAACTTAGGATAATTTGATTGTTTGTTTAATCATCTAGAAACAATTAAAAGTGACCTTGTTAATTGTATAATTTTGCACGTAAGTTCAAACTTAGTAAGTAAACTACGTAAATTTCAATTGGTATCAGAGCATAATTTCAATTCTTGGCCTTAATTTGTCTAGATGAGTAGTTAATTGTTTGTCCCGACATACTTTGGTGGCACTAACTATACCTATTGGAAAGTTGGGATGAAAGCGTTCTTCAAATCTATGGATGAACGTATTTCGTTTAGTGTGGTGAGTGGCTAGGGTGCCCCTGGTACAACTGTGGATAACGTAGTGACCCCCACTCCTATTTCTAATTGGACTTAGACGAACTTAGATGAATGTAACTGGAACAATAAAGCCTTACATGTCTTATTCATAGCGGTATCCCCGGAAGGGTTTAGGAGAGTGTTTATGTGTGAGGTAGCCAAAGAGGTTTGGAATATTCTACAAACCAAACATGAGAGAACTCAGGCTATTAAAAACTCTAAGTTGTAAATGTCGGCCTCTAGGTTTGAAGATATTAGGATGAAAGAGAATGAGACTTTTGATGAGTTTTATGTGAGCTTAAATGCCATAGTAAATTCTAGTTTCAACCTAGGTGAGAGAATCTCGGAGCTTAAAATTGTTAGAAAAATCTTTAGATCCTTATTCGTTTGATTTAGGGCTAAAATAACTACTATTGAGGAGAGTAAGGATATAGATTCTATTAAAGTGGAAGAGCTGGTTGGATCTCTCCAAACTCATGAACTTACATTAGCTATACCTACAAACTACATTAGCTATACCTACAAAAGATAAGTCATTGGTTTTAAAAACTGTGAGGAATAGTCATAAAGTGCTCTCAAATTATGAGTCTCCTAATGAAGATGAATTAGCGTACTTTGCTAAAAAAAATTGAAAAAATATTTAGGAATAAACAAAAACCTCAAGAGAAGCATAGAAGTGGTCCAAGTGAGTCTAGGGAGAGCTCTAAATCTGTGAGATGCCATAATTGTCGTGGCTTTGGCCACGTTAAGAGTGAGTGCCCTAATAGTAGGAGAATTTCGGATAAGGCTATGAATGCTACTCTCATTGATGAGGGGTCTAACTCGGACAATCGAGTGAAAAATCCACTAAGGACGAAAGTGGAAAATATATTGCCTTTACTAAGAGGATTCTAAAGAAGAGTCTAAAGTGAAGAAGATATCTAAAAGGCTGATGATAAGATATACGAGAAAAGTCTTAAGATTTTTACTAAAAACAAAGCCATGAGTGCGAAAAATAATGAACTTGAATTGGAAAATGAAAAGTTAGTAGGGCACATAAAGGAATCTACCTCGATCCTAAGAGAAGTGAAATCCATGAATGAATCTTTAGATAGTCAGATTAGGTATCTCACTAGTGAGCTTGAAAAGACCTATAGGAGAGCTAATGAGCTAATCTTGAAAATAAAAACTTAGAAGTACAGGTTAAGAACATTCTGAGCTACCTAGAATTTTCTAAGTCTCAACTGCTTGCCTTCTCTAGTGGTTCTTAAAAGTTAGATAGCATTTTAGGAATGGGCAAGCCGGCTGGAAATAAGGGAGGTCTAAGTTTTAAAGAGAAGAGTGCTATTATGTCCAAGACCATATTTATCACTGCCACTAACCAACCCAAACTTGTGCCAACCCCGATCATAAGAATAAGGGATTTGTTAGACAGAAGCCTACTAGACAACATAGAACCTATTGACTTAGGAATAGAAGTCAGCTTCCACATAACATTAGTTCTAGGTTTATCCCTATATGTTTTAACTGTGGTGAGTAGGACACATAAAGCCTAGGTGTTATCATTTCCTGAACAGAAATAGAAATCGGAACTTAAATAGAAATAAAAATCAAGAGTTTGTTGGTTTGATTGACTTTTGACTTTCTTACTAATCAAGTAAGTCAATTGATTTATGCATGCATCATATTACTACAACATAATATATAGCATTCTTAATCTTCCATGTTGTTCATGCATGTTTTTAATCAATGAGTTGTAAAATAGTTTCCACTGCTGACTTATGTTATCTATGGAGTGCTTAGTATATGTGTCTTCATGTACTATACGCATTGCACACACTATGATATTGTTAGCGGGACTCTACCGCGTGTGTGAAACTTGGGATGGTAGTCACGTGTTTGTAAGTTGACTTTGAACATGAATTGACCATATTTATTAGACTTAAGCTCAAGTTTATCCCCAATAATAAAAAAAACTCAATATTTTATGTTCTTCTTCGGGACCTATTTGACTCAAATAATTAAGCATGCGGAATTTCTCATAACTTGGTGCATAAGGTCAATTAACTTGGGTTAACCGACCTAAAGCTCGTTACAAGGGTCATTTTAGTCATTTAATGAAGAAGAGTCTACACTTAAAATGTGAAAAATAATTATAAGCTTAAAAATGTTGAAAGCATGAGAGATATATATGCAAAAAGTTAGGGGAGAAAAGAAAATTTCAATACAAAATGAGTTTTTATTTCAAGATCCTAATGCACGTTAAAGGGTTTGACTTCCATAAATAGAGGAATACATTTATTGGCATTGATGTTTAGCATGTTCTTTCTCGCAAAATTAAGTGTTGAAATCCTACTTACAAAGGATTAGTGATACTTTACACACATTTGTCACTTATACAATATACTCCATGTTAACTTGAACTAAGTATGTGGGAAGGTTTACTGTACATTGATTATACTTATGCATGCTACTGCATTTTTGAGTGATTATATGTTAATGTTAAGATTTTGTTTATCCATTAGTCATTTACGACAAAAAGAGTGAGAGTGAATATACACAGAGTGAGTATTAAATGAAATTGAGTTTTGCATTTTATATTTGAGAGTCTTGGGGATATACATTTGCCTACTACATAAATACATTGAAAGTTTGCAATACGGGGGAGATTGTGCATTGCATCTACATTGCATATCATATGCATAGTTGTTTGAGTTTTGATGTTTTGTGATATTAATGTTTTGATTGGTGTTTTGATTGACATTAATGTCATGTCTCAAACTAGCATGCTTATTTGTGTTCATGAATTTTTTTGATTTCTTGTATCATGTGCTTTTACACTGAGTATTGAGTTTTTTATTTCAAGAAACAAATAAACCAAGGAATGCAAGAAGTAGAAGAACTTGAGTAACTTGAGTAGTGTAAATTGGGGAGTTTAGTTTGATGTATATTATTTTCTTGACTTTATTTGTATGATTTTGTCATAAAATGTCAAAGATGGAGATTGTTAGGTCCAATATTGTAATTGTCATGTTTGTGAACAAAAAAGTCTTAATTGAACACTTGTAAAAAGTCAAGAACTTTGATTTAATTTTGTATAGATGAGTTAGGTTAGGGTTAGAGGTTGAAAACAAGGAAAAAGCAACGCTGAGATTTAGCTAGATTGTCACCATGACTTGACTTGAGCGGCGAAATCAGAAACATTGTCGCCTGCCTTTCGCCTATCTGTCGCTCGAGCGACAGCTCCCTTGCTCGAGAGAAAGACTCCCTCTCTTGAGCGACATATTTATGCGGCCAAACCTAATTTGTGATTTTGAAGAGCTTTAAATGGCTCATAACACCTAAACATCTCCAACTATAAATACAGATGTCTGGGACGAATTTTAGGTGTTTGTCTTATTGTGCCTCATTAGTATAGCATATTCATATCTTCTTTTGAAAGATCCAAGAACACTTTTCATATCATTCTTGAGATCCGGCAATTGAGTTTTGGGAAAACAAATCCAAAACATATACCTCATAAACATCCTTAGGAAGGTACTTTCTCGGTTGAACTTCAGAAGCTACTAGAAGTTGAAAAAGGTTGGACTGCATGTAGAGGAAAAGTACAAGAGTTGAAGATTCTTGGAAATTCACTTAGAAGAGACAATTGAAGAAGATTGGGAGTTTAGAATTTACACCGGATCTTGGAAGCTACATGAGGTAGATCAGGAGATCTCACAGGTTGGCTAGATAGTATCTACTATAGCATATCGTGAATATAGAGGAACAATAGATCTTAGAAATTACAGAAATTACAACAACGGGAACTAGTGGAATTTGCTAAGCTGGAAACGAATTGTAATCCATATTGTCTATAGTAGAGGTGGTCCCGAAATTTTTACCCTGTTGGATTTCTCTGTCATCAATATTTTGTTATTTATTATTTTCCATATCACAAACTGTGGCAATTCAACTTATGATAATTGGATTGTTTGATTAGTCATCTAGAAATAATTAAAAGTGACTTGTTACTTGTTAATTGTATAATTCCGCACATAAGGTCAAACTTAGTTAGTAGAATTGATTTACTTTGTTTTAGAAAAGAGAATTAATTACAATAGAATAGATTTATCAATTATCAAGAATACATGAATAAAACTAGTTACGTAATTGAAATAGATAATAATATGTGGATTCATAATCCAATACATTTATTCTATATAAATACAAAACTTGAATTTTACAAGTTTTCTTAGAATAATTTAGAAAAAATTATCAGCCATATTCTATTTTTTTTTTTTGCTCACTTTGAATTTGAATAAAAACTAATACACTTGATTGAAATTTATTTCATGTGGGATGATAACTCTTTACCTATCAATTCTATTGCGTGTCAACGATTCCGTACACTTACGGGTTTTGCACGAACACACACCCACATCACTACCACACACACTCTCTCTACTCGTTCCTTTTTCTCTCTATATTTTGTACATCTATCATCACTCCGGCAACCACCTACCTCGACAGCGCTGTGAGATCCGTTGACGACGACTCGCAGCACACTTTCCACTCACCAACCTTCATCCATTCCACTACCTTATATTTAGATTCTTCTCTAAGTATTCATTGAATCATATGCCTTTTTAAGAGGTAGCGAGGCTCACCCATCATCGAAGAGCACATTCTGAGGTAAGTTTTCGACTATTGGAGGATCTTGATATGGTGTCAAATTCGTTCGACTCGCTAGTAGAAAGTGTGGAAGAGATGGCATTAGAGGACGATCAGTTTTCTACTTATATAAATATGGAGAAGCTCAGTGCTCAAGGTAGATCTGAGATTAATGACTATTTTCGACAGTGTTGGTAGAGGAAGTAGGGTGTCGACTAACAACGGCGAAGAGAAGAGTGGTGGTGGTGGTGGTGGTTTTGCTAGGTCGAGACATAGGCATAGTAACTCGGTGGATAGTTTTCAAGTTTTTTATTTTCTTAAATTGTTGGTGATTCTGTTGATGGTGTGATGCTAGTGGTGGTGGTTGGTGTTTGTTGAAGGTGTTGGTGGAAGTGATGGTATGGTATTGTTGTGGATCTTGAGGTAAAGGTAAACTTAAGTTGAAAGTGATAGTGGTGGTGCATTAGAGTGGTGGTGAGTGGTCGTAGATTATGGTGTTGATCTTTGGTGTGTGGTGATTCTTTATGATCAAATATGTGTTTATTGTGATCAGGCATGACCAATTTTGTCTTTATTGTGATTATCTATGACCAGATTAATAGTGAGTCACAAATTAGACTGATTTGGTCACAGATAGTCACACTGAATACAAATTTGATCACATTAGTCACATACAACACATGTCAATGATTTAGTTACATACAACTACACATTAGACTGACTTGGTCACAAACGGTCTAGTTAAAGTTAGACACACATACATAAGTATGGTCACAAACAATAAATCTAGTCACATATAACACAATTAGTCATACATCTCGTCAACTACAATTCAACACTACTACCACCACAATGTACTCAAAACATTGTTATCACCTCACCATCCCTACCACCACCATTAAATAGATCAACTTCGATACACTTTTATCACCTGCAATGCACCATCACCACCACCACACAGATCTATTGTCTAAACACAATGTCACCTCATCCTCACCACTACCACCACCTGTAAAAAAAATTGTGTCTGTAAATGTGTATAGAGAGAAAATATTTTTATTTGTTGGAGTTTTCTACAGTAAGGTAGGGTGGGGAAAGGATCCGTCGAGGTAGGTGTAAAGAGGGATTTAAGTTCCTGGAGATTTCTGGGGTGTGGTGGGAATTATAATATCAATATGTCAATTGATATAGATAGAGAATAAATGTGCATTATATTATAATTATATATTTAATAATTTGATTTACTATCTGATTTATAAAATATTTTAGGGAGTTTGTTAATTTTGAAATGTATTTTTTAGGGTAACTTACAAAAATACTCTTAAAATTAAGAGTCTTTTGAAAAATTATATGAAACATATTTTGAAAGTAAAAAATAATGTTTAAAATCAATTGTCGCTTTTTTTTAATAGAAAAAGTGACAGTAAAAAAAAATAACACTAAAAAAGTGACTTACTGTCATTTTTTAAAGTTAAGTGTCACTTTTTTATTAAAAAATGACATTCAATGTCACTTTTATTAAAAATTGACGTTTGTCACTAAAAAGGTTATAGAAATCAATAAAATGACTGAAAAAGTGATAAACATTAAAAAAAGTGACAAAATTCAAAAAATTGACAATTTTTTTAAAAAAGTGACGAACTCAAAAAAGTGGCACAAATTAAAAGAAGTTATACATATTAAAAAAAGTAACTGACAATAAAAACAAGTGACAAACACTCAAAAACTGACAAAATTCAAAAGAGTTTCAAACACTTAAAAAAGTGACAAAATTTTTTTAAAAAAAGGTGGCAACACTAATTAAAACATTGAAATCAATTCAATAAAATGATAGAAAAAAGTGATACAACCACTGTCCCATTTCTTTTTCCGTACAGCGCTAAGAACATAGCTTTCTTGCTTGTTGAGTAATTTAAGTTTCAGATAGCAATTCATACCATAAACAGTTTCACACATCAACTTATTTGCATTCTTTGTAGTTCCCAACCTCTCATTTCAAGAAAAGAACTAAATGCATTAACCACCCTTCTTCCCAATTTATAATTATCCCTACTTCTCTAACAATGAGAACCCAGTTTGCAACTCAATATAAACGCGAAAAAATGGGAACGGAGCCACCTTGGTCCTGGGCATTTCATCGACTACACTTGAGGGGCAGCCGATTCTAAAAGTAAGGAGAAATTCATAAACAATCACATCAATAATTTTGGAAAAAACATATTTCAAGGAGCTGGAAGATTAGAATAGCAATAAGACTGGAAAGATTCTTCGAACATTTAGAACAATTAAATCGAATGCGAAATCAACATATAAAGCCCCTTTTTACACATATAAATCTGATTTTACCTTTCAAGTTTGGTAATCAAGAAGATGACTTATTCTTGTAGAAATCAATGCAACACGATAAAATTAGTGCCAATGGACCCTAGTTCTCTCTTCTTCAAAGTAAATTGTTTTCCTTTTTTACTGCAATTCCAAGAAAAAACCCTTTTAGTCACTTGTCCCCTGCTTTCAAGTGGTTTCTATCGGGATAGTTCGACGGGTTGGCGTTTTAGTTAATAATTAGGACATAAATATTATTGCATAAAAACGTTTAATTAGTTTAAAAGGTATAAATCAAAATACTTACTTTTATTGGGTATTGGGCCTAATTTTCCCTAATTTTTAGAGATTTGAGCTATGTATTGTTCTAAGGGAGAAGTTCATATCTAAGAGGTTAAATTTCACCAATTTCAAATTTAAGAGATAAGGTTTAAAATCTCAAATCTCAAATTTTTTAAAAATTTGTATTTAAATTAATTAATTAAACATATATTTTACTAATTAAATATATTAAGGTCACAATTCTATATAATTTGATCACAAATTCTATATAATTAGACACAAATCACAAATTTTACATGTCACAAATTATTTTACGGTCACAATTAAAAAAATTTATAGGTCACAATTTGTTCATCATCACAAATAAAAAATTGAAACGTCACAAATTACTTTACGGTCACAATTAAAAAAAATTATATGTCAATTTGTTCATCAGTTATAAATCAGAAATTTTATAATTCACAAATTATTTTAGGCTCACAAATCAGATATTTTATAGGTCACAAATTATTTTACGGTCACAATTCAAAAATTTTATAAGTCACAACTTGTTCATCGATCACAAATAAAAAAATTTATACGTCACAACTTATTCATCGATTACAAATTACAAGTATTAAAAGTCACAACTTACTAGACAATCACAAATTATCGGTCATGAATAAACAATTTTTTAAGTCATACATTATTTTTTGGTCACAATTTATATTTTTCATTAATCACATATTGTTTATCGGTCACAAATTAATGAATTTAATAGTCACAAACGATCAAATAATTTGTGACCACCACCAAAACTTGTGGTCATCACCTCACCACTACCACCAACAGCATGACAACCGAAACTTCGTCACCGGAACCACCACCACCACCTCCCGACAACAAACCATCATCTAAAAACACCAACATCACCATTACCACCACTACCCACCCACAACCACCGCACCACCACCAATAGCACAACCATCAAGGCTCGCTTGTACCACCACCACCGTCTCCTCAAATTATGTATTAGTTAGAATTATAGACGCCCCATCACAAACAATAAATCTTACAGGTCGCAATTTATTTCTCGACTCAAATATTAAATAAATTAATTGGTAAAATATTTTTTTTGTCACAAAACACAAATTTTATGAGTTACAGCTTATTTTATGGTCACAAAATATCAAATTACTTGGTCAAAAATTATTTTTAGATCACGAATTATCAAATTATTGGTGACAAATTAACAAAATTTTAAGTCACACATTATTTATTAGTCACAAATTATTTATTTCATTGGTCACGATCAAGAAATTTATTAGTCACAATCAACCAAATCATATGTGCAAGGATAACAATTCAAATAA
>CAIGRL010300705.1:0-10925 GCA_903798325.1 Fraxinus xanthoxyloides
AAAAAAAAAAAAAGTAAAAAAAGTTACCTGGTGAGAGGAATTTCGAGCGAGAAAAACAGCCAACAAAGTCACTAAGGAAGTGGCTACTGCAAATGGATATCAAAAGAACTTTGCTACATCAAGTTGAGAGATCCAGCCATGAGATTGTGGAAGAAGACGGCATGCATTTGTGTTCATCAAAACTGTAAACATTTGATAGCATTTTCAAGCATAAATTCAAGGAAAGCGGCATCTATTATTCCTCTCTAAATTCTGGCAAGTATTTGAGTTCTAAGAAAATGCCTTCAACCTTTTTCCACTTCTGCCGACCATCACATTTTGTATCTATTTTGCCTACCAAAAAATAAAAAAGAGAGATGGAATCTCTACTACAAGGCCTTTGTGCACAAGGATAAACATATCTAAGTATTCCCGTCGAGGTCGGCTCCAATTTTGGCGAAAACTATAAAAGTAGTGAATTGATATCTAGTGGAGACTACTCTTGGTTGGGCTTCAAAATAATGTGAAATTGGGCTTAGAGATTTATTTTTACAAGGCCCATGTTTTCCAAGTGGGTCAAAGGCTTGGACTATCTGGGCTTATAGTTATTAAGAGACCAACCTAGTTTGAACTAATAAGTTGATGGACTTCAATGGATTGGACCCAATATTTATTTTATTATGATTGCAATTGGACTTTGTTTTTAAGCCTACTAGACATTATTCCCACTTTAACTACCACTTGACTTTATTTGGGCTTGGTACTCCTATTTTCTTTATCGCTAATTCCTTCCATTCATGTCAAAGCGAGGTATCCACTCCAAGGATGATTTTCTACTAACAATATTTATTNACTCTTGGTTGGGCTTCAAAATAATGTGAAATTGGGCTTAGAGATTTATTTTTACAAGGCCCATGTTTTCCAAGTGGGTCAAAGGCTTGGACTATCTGGGCTTATAGTTATTAAGAGACCAACCTAGTTTGAACTAATAAGTTGATGGACTTCAATGGATTGGACCCAATATTTATTTTATTATGATTGCAATTGGACTTTGTTTTTAAGCCTACTAGACATTATTCCCACTTTAACTACCACTTGACTTTATTTGGGCTTGGTACTCCTATTTTCTTTATCGCTAATTCCTTCCATTCATGTCAAAGCGAGGTATCCACTCCAAGGATGATTTTCTACTAACAATATTTATTCTAATACACCCCAACCTACCAGTGACTTTTATTCTTGGTTTGGCATCGAGTATGAATTAGTGCTTCCTATGTGGATGCCTATACTTTGCAGATTTAATGCCATGGATACATATATTCAAATTAATCCAAAGACAATCAAGTTTTTGTGAACATATGTTGGACTTGCTCATGATATGCCGAACAATAATTTTCATGGCACAAATCTGTAATGGAAGTGAAACCTATGCATAGAATTTTGAAAGGGGGGCGATGATAAAGCTTAGTTTAATTGCTGGAAATGAATTGTTATCTATTATTGCCCGTATATATTTTAAATGGACAGTGGCACACACCATATATTTGGCAAAATGCATTGTTTGAATTTCTCTTATTTCAAGGCTCCATTGATTATCCCAAATGCGGAAGACGAGCCCTAACTCGTGGATTTCTTATTATGAAATGCAACATTCTTGGAGTCCTCTTTCCTTAAATAAAGGAAGAGGCGGTATATTTTGGATTCATCGTTCCTTGAATAAAGGAAGAGGTAAATTGTCAGACATGTTTGCCCTTACAAAATGAGCATTTCTTGACCTCGTTTGCGGGATGTCTATTCCCCGTTTCGCCGATGCTTATTCCTGACTTCGCGAGATGTTTATTCATCGCCTCTCACTATTATCGAGTCTAGTCGTAAGATCCCGTCATTCCGAGGCCGCTTATAAGACTTCGATAGTTCGATATTTATTCGTGGAATGTTTATTTCCTGCTTCGCTAGATGCTTATTCCCGGTTTCACGATATGTTTATTCCTCGTCTCTCACTATCGTCGAGCCTAATTATAAGACTTCGTCATTCCTAGGCCGCTTATAAGACTCCGATAATTTGATATCTATACGCAGAATGTTTATTCCCCGTCTTGCCAGATGCTTATCTCTGGTTTTGCGAGATGCTTATTCCTCGCCTCTCACTATCGTCGAGTCTAACTGTAAGACATTGTCATTTCGATGCCAGATTATAAGACTCCGATAGTTAGAGATCTATACACGGGATGTTATTCCCCGCCTCTCCAAATGCTTATCCCTGGTTTCGCGAGATGCTTATTCCTCGCCTCTCATTATCGTCGAGTCTAGCTGTAAGACCTCGTAATTCCAAGAACGCTTATAAAATTCCGATAGTTCGAGATCTATATGCGGGATGTTTATTCCTCGCCTCGTCGGATACTTATCCCTGGCTTCGCGAGATGCTTATTCATCACCTCTCACTATTGTAGAGCCTAATTGTAAGACTTTGTTATTTCGAGGCCAGTTTATAAGACTTCGATAGTTTGAGATCTACTCGCGGGGATGTTTATTCCCCGTATCGCCAGATACTTATCCCTGACTTTGCGAGATGCTTATTTCTCGCATCTCACTATCGTCGAGCCTAACTGTAAGACGTCATCATTCCGATGCTAATTTATAAACTCCGATAGTTCGAGATCTATACGCAGGGATGTTTATTCCCCGCCTCACCAGAAACTTATCCCTAGCTAGCCAAATGCTTATTCTTCGCTTCTCACCGTTGTCGAGTCCAGTTTGAAGACCTTTTTCATTCGAGGCTTGCTTATAAAATATCAAAAGTTCAAGACGAGCCACTAGCTCAAGATTCATCCCTCGTTATGCAAGATGTCTCACCTTACGAGATGTTGCATTGCAGTTGCATTTATCTTTAAAGAGCTCATCATGCCTCAGCATCGACTATATTACAACGGTCTATCTTTCAGAGCTTTATTTCTGCTTCAGCTATGTTACATCTACTAATTTTCAAATAGTTTATATTACTTACCGCTTTGTAAGGAGAGGGGTGGGCCTTTCTTAATATTTACGATGACGAAGCCTTCCATGACTGGATCAAACACCATGGAAGAAGCCATTGACATGGATGCACCACTCCCATGTAAGGATGCTAGCAGATTTAGTGCATCGCCTCTGTTACTTACAGATTCAGAGCATCGCCTCTACTACTCACATTCAGAGCATCGCCTTTGCATATTTTTATCACAACTTCTTATATATTTAGTCTATCTCTACATCAACTTCATCACGATAGCTTATATTCCAAGTTCGACCAGCATATTAATATTCGACTCAAACTTTAGGGACCATTGTGATACCTGTATCTTGGTATTACTACATTATTTCTGTTTCTTAGTATCATTAATTATTAATGCTAGCATGTCATGACGATATTTTCATTACAACTAGTACGTATGTCACGTTATTTACGTTTTCAACATGTTGCTTCGCTATACAACTACTATTACATTGAGTTGTGCAAGCATATGACCTATTATGATAATTGATATGCTTTTTGCATATTATATGTTGGAGAAATGTGATATCTCATTATTCACTTTATCATCATGAGTAATTTGAAGGGCAAATGGGTCCTGGTTTATTTTATATATGCGCGGTGGAGATATTATGTTGTATTAATGGTTGGTTTAGTCTATATTACAAAGGAGATGTCGAAATTTCGACAAATTATATGCTGCATCTATCTTTCGAGGCAATTCATAAGTCTTCGCTTATTCAGGCTCACACATATATTTTTTGAGGCAATTCGTAAATCCTCACTTATTGGAGCGGTTTATATTCTCGAGACAATTCGTAAGTCCTCTCTATTTGGGATCGATGCATATTTTTTAGGCAATTTGTAAGACCTCATCTACTTGACAACTTATATTTCAAAGTCCGACCCGCACATGAATGTACGACTAAGACTTTGGGGACTACTGTTACACCCATATATTACGTGATATTGACTATTTAATTACAATGAACTTATTTAATCAATTCGGGTATTTTGTGCCTAAGCTTGGGTCCAACCCATTAGGCCCATATGCCCATTTACATTCCCATATATATATGTGATTTATTTCATAATTAAGGTATGTTTTATAACCCAATCCTCTTCCCTTCTTCCGTCTCTTGCTCTCATTTTTTCTTTTGTCTGGCCGTTGACTTGATCGTCGGAGTGCAAACGATCGCCGAATCTTTTTCTTGACCGGCGGCCTTTGCCTCTAACGAGGTGTTCAGTGTGCATGTGATATCTACGTGGAAGGGACATGACGGGGATTCTGTTGGCACATTTTTTGAGGTCAACAGAATCCTTTATTATTTTGATTTACTAGGTTTATATCTGGCCCTTTTTTGACCAGGAGAACCGAGAACCTCAATGATAACCACGTGGTGCCCTCTTCTCTTCCACAAAATCCATTATTCTTTGGACCAAACCCTAAACCTAATGATAAGCTCCAACCAGATGGTTACTCTTAGCACAGATTCTAAAGTTGCCCCCACAATTCCACTTTCAGAAACGGAAAATCTAGCCAAGGAAAAACTGGGGTGTGTGTGTGTGTAGGGATGTAAACAATAAGTCATCCACTCATCAAGATGCCTTTGGTCCATAAGCTTGTGGCAATGCCAAGTCCAATGTATGAATAGCAGTGCATGAAAATCCTCCTCCACTTTAAGAAGAAAAAGTTGTAAAGTGAAAATCACGCTATCAACTTTCCATTGTTTGATGGAAAATCTTAACCAGCGAATCTAACCAATTTCTCTTTACAGATAAAGCCAGTTCTAAGCATTTCTTGAGTTCATTGTGGTCAATCTTAACCTTGTTGGCAAGGCCTTCTTTTCGTAGGCCTTTGATGTGCGGCAAATCAAATCTATTGGCTTCACTCTTTTGTTTCTTTTTTTTCAAGGGAAGCCTTTGGATTTAGATTCCATCCGAGCTCAATTGAACACAAAAAGTCCTCTCTGTCGGCACAACGACTTGTTGATATTTCTTTCTGGATTCTCTCATTCCTCTTATCCTAAAGGCATTCTTGGTATTTTCGTATCCTTGTTTCTACCTTTTCGACAAACATCGTAAATAATCCAAAATGTACATATGAAAATGCCTATTCTACTTCTTCCTCCACACACAATCAAATTCGCTGAAAATCTGATTGTGAGAATCTTTAAACTTTAAAAAAAAAAAAAAAGCAAAAAAAGAAAAATACACATCTAAGATGAAGTCAAGTTGCTTGTCTGGAAAGTTGAATACGATGCTTCACCATGATCCATTGTAGTAGAACATATATGATATAACCTCGTTAAACGTACTCAATCCTTGATATACAATTTGGACCCTGCTATGAGTACAAGATTTTCTCACAGAAAACATACAGGAATTTCAAATGAAGGAAAATGATTGAAAGATTGGAGGAGGGAAAATACACACACAAACATCGTTGATGCATTTCAAATTTTTGGGAAAAATTCCATTTTTCATACAATTTTATTTTGGGTTAGTCTTTTCCTTCAATCATAATCAAGAATACTAACCATTAAACTTGTTTAAATTAATCCTTTTTATCCGTCAATCATACACGCTCAGTTTCGCTAGTCTAGATATCAATTTGTCATACCTAATTTTCAGCTTTTAGGCCACTAATTGACCAAAAGTAGACCTGGTTCAATCTTGCACTAAAATCCTGAATTTTATAGTTACTCCCCACCATCCACAGTCCACACCATTAAACTTACATTATGGGCCTCTTCGAGTTTGTCTATCTAGTAAAAGGGTCTCTATAGTTGTGCTAAAATACACAAGTATATGATCCAGTAAGTAAACGAGACAAAAGTAAAAGAATGACAAAAACGTTTCATTTATAAGAGTGACGCAATCTTGAAACTATATAAAAATAGTGAAGTAAACGGTTCTCAATTTATTAAAAATAAATTATAGATTGTTTCCGCGTTAGTTATGACAAAGATAGAAGTCACACGGTTTCCATTATTATCACTTATAAAAGTTAATAAAAGGGTTGTGAATTTTGCTGGTTAATTTACATATCGTGACAGTGAGACTTTTTGGATATTTTGAACCTCATGCCTAAAATATCCTCAATTATTGTTGTACGTGCTTTCTCAAACCATGACGAAATCATGACGTTGGCAACCTTAATTTTATTTTTAAAATTATTAAGATATCTTAAATTGAGCCCCTATTTCATGGCCATTATTTGACAAAGATGAAGTTTTGAATAGAAATTTTTGGAGAATGTGTGGTAATTGAAACATAGGAAAAAGTTTTGGGTTTACACGCAAAATTTTATATTATGTGAATGTATGGTTGAAAATGAATATGTAGAAAAAAAGTTTTATAATAAAGGATATCAAACAGGGGCTCTATATTTAAAAAGAAAATACTAAATTAAAATTTTATTTATTGCACTAATCAATAATTTCTAGTTCCTGTTTGGTTTTTGTTTAAACTTTTTAGTATATTTTAATAATTGTTGATAAAATGTGTGATCAAAAAGTTGATAAAATTTGTGATTCTCATTAAATTAGTTTTTGAAATTAATTGTTTGATTTTTTACATATTTTTGTTTCAACCTTTTTAGTTAAACCAAACAAGGACTTACTGCATAAAATGCATGAAAGAGTCATTTAAACAAAGGATAATTTTATTTGTACCGAATTTTCTACACAATATTTTACCGAATCGATAAGTAGCCACTCAACGATTCGGTAAAACATTCTCCCCAATAAATGACTGTCACTTATCGATTTGGTAAAACATTATATAAGTGTAGTTTGGTCTTTAAACAAAAGGGCCCTATCAATCAACATCGAGAAGGAACATCATTTTTGTAGCACCCATTGAACCACCTCTCTCTTTATTCAACCAATGTCCTTATCGCAATGTGAACCTAACAATTAACATCCTTTGGATTCTTTGCCTAGAGAGTAAAACTCGACGTGTATACTTTTTTTTCAACATTTTGAATTGTCAAAAGTATTGTTGATCTCTATATAGAACTCAAGCATCAGCAAATTTCCACTTCTCTCATCTCACGTGCCCTTTACTGCCCACTTGGACACATGTTAAAAGTACAAGACCACAAGTTCCAACGACAGAGGTGGCGGGAGCCACGTTTCACTTCAAAACTCAAGTCAAATATCGAAAATTAAGGGCGTGTTTGGTAAAACTCAAAATCTAATTAAAATTGAAAATATAATTGCTACTGAATCTCACTCGTCTAATAAAAATTAATAATAACAGCTAATTTTTCAATTTTGATCTGATTTTAATTTCTATCCAACCCGCCCTATATTGGATAATGGAGAAACATGAAAGAAGGAGAGCACGGGAGAGAAACATTACAACCACACATTCTTTAAATAAAATAATATTAAACACAAATTTAAAATTTTTCATCACCTTTTCATTACACATTCTCACATCAATCACTATTCCAAAAATTATATTCTTATTTTAACGAGATTCAAACACACACTAAGATGATGTTTGGTAGAGATTAAAATCGGATTAAAATTGAAAATATAGTCGTTATTGTTGACTTTTATTAGACGAGTGGGACCCAATAACGGTCATATTTTCAATTTTAATTGGATTTTAAGCCGTACCAAACAGGCTCTATGTATATACATATTTGCCAAAAGATAAAACTAATTTATAAGAAATTGCTATGAAATTCCAAACTTTTCAATGTCTACATCCCAAAAAATATTATAAGAGTCTGTTTGGTAGAGATTAAAATCGGATTAAAATTGAAAAAATAGCCGTTATTGTTGACTTTTATTAGACGAGTGGGACCCAATAACGGTCATATTTTCAATTTTAATTGAATTTTAAGTCGTACCAAACAGGCTATAACTAAGGTCTCGTCTGTCTCCCATTATTTCAAAGGGAAACACTACTTGTACAACACATTACTTGTACAATCTCGGTTGACAACCTCTCACAGTGGTGGGTCCCAAAATGTTTAAAAAAGTAAAAAATTAACCATCCATCCACTCCATATGTGAGTGGTTGTCAATCGAGGTTGTCAACCTCGGTTGTACAATTAGCACAACTCTATTTCAAAACATTGTTTGCTACAGTAAAATTCTTTACTACACATATTCTATACACAAATCAATAAAATTACTTTAAATTTCAATCACACATTCTTAAAAAAATATTATTCATTACTACATGTCTTCTAGAAGACGCACTAAAAACTATTTTTCAAGTCTTTTTCGTGTATGAACCTATTCCACTTTAATAGCGTGCCGATAATACGTGTAAGAATAGATGCAATCAAGAGTGCTCAGTTGAGTGATGACCGATAGTCGTCAACTCAACTTCACTTTGGGGCCCACCACATTGACCAAATCTTCGGTTCACAGTTTTCCTTCTGTCTAAAATGGCCCCACTTTTTATGCTTTGGAAAGTCCAAAATTTGCCCTGATCAAGCAAAAATTTAACCCGGAATTAGAATTTTAAGAGAACAATTTTAATTAAGATTTTTATGGATTTGAACAAATTTTTATAAAACTCCAAGGAATCTCGTTGAAAATAGTAAAATTTTGAAGAGATTGTTATATGTTAACCTTGAAATCCATGAGGATCTTTAATGGTGCGTTTGATTGCAAGTATGAAATTTACATGATAAATAAATTTTTTTATATAATCGAATTGTCTAAAACTTATTTGTATGCAAATTATTAATTAAATGTGTTTGATTGATTTAGAGTGTGTTTGATAGATATTATTTTGGAAGAAAGTGTTTTGAAATAGTAAATTGGTGGAGAATGTGTGGTTGAAAAAAAAGGAAAAGTTATTGATGTGATGGAAAATATTATTTTATTGAAGAATGCGTGGTTGAAAATGAGTAGAAGAATGAGAATGAAAAATTTAATGTGGGCCAAACGGGAACTATGAAATGAGATTATACTGTGATTTATGATTTATGACGCTTTATGATGATCACACTTTATTTTGGAAAAATGTATTTTACAATAGTAGATTGATGGAGAATGTGTGGTTGAAAAAGAAGGAAAAGTTATTGATGTGATGGAAAATATTATTTTATTGAAGAATGCGTGGTTGAAAATGAGTAGAAGAATGAGAATGAAAAATTTAATGTGGGACAAACAGGGCCTTAGTTTTCAATCTAAAAAATGTTATATTTTTTCATTTTTTATTGGTGGGTAGATGAGACGGAGTTAGATGAGACAGAGAGAAAGAGATAGTGAATTATTTGAAAAATAAAAACCACCTCGTCCTAAAGAACATATTTTTCATGGATAAAATTGTCAATCAAACAGTACAAAAGTAGAAAATTAGATAGCGAAAATATATTTTCTATGAAAAATATTGACAATCAAACGCATTCTTAAAACTTTTTTATTATCGAAATTCATTTAAATTCATGAATCACTGAGGATGCTCGAACTTTAATGGATTTCATTAAAATCTCATTTGCGGACATCTGAATTTAGAAATGTTTTTAAAATCTAATAAAATCTTACTTGAAGATAATACTGTAAATCAAAGTCAACAATTAATTTTAATAATATACTTTATGAGATTCACAAATTTTTTAACCATAAATTTCATCAATTTTTATCAAAATTTTGCTAAAAATCCGATTGTAATCCCTTCCAAATATAAGCGAATTGGACTTCATTTTCTAAATTTATTTTCAACAATACATTTTAAGAGATTCATAATTTTTATCAAATATTCATCAATCATTTGATCAATTTTTATTAAAATTTAATAAATATCTTATTTTTAACTAAATCAAACATAAGCTTAAATTTAATGTAAACGTGGCAATACAAAGACATAGGAAATTTGTACAATTTTTATTTGTTTACACACAATATTTTTATTAGGTTAATTCAATTTTTTGGGCACTAGTTATGTGATTTTGTAACGTACTTGCTCCATTTGATCATGCAAATCGTTTTGTTCCCGAATGAACGAAGGTAAAATGTTGTGATTATAAATTACTTTTGCTTTTATTTTCTTTTGTTTGATCCAGCCAAGGTTCAACAGAACTCTCGAATTGAACCGAAACAAGTGGTTCGCATAAGTTAAATACTTGAACGGGTATTTGAATCGAGAACTTATGAGTTTTGTTCGGTTCTTGGTTCTAAATTAAGATTTGAAAAATCGAATCTAAATAATTTTTTAAATTTTTTATATTGAATTAATTAAACTATTTTTATTTTTTCTAAATAAATTATATAATTAACTAATTTAGTGATTAATGCTCCAACTCCCAAGCCAAATTCATGCGTAACTAGCCCAGTCCTACCCAATTAATTTTTTGTTTTAATTTTTTAGCCCAATTTTCAATTTCATTGTTAGCCCAAAATCTAAGCATTTTAAAATTTTTATCCTCTCTTTCTAATTTTATATTTTCATTCGGTAAGCACGAGTTTACTAACCCAAAATCAGATGATAAATTGAAAACATACATTTACATGTCCAAATTGAAGCCGCGGACTGTCAATCCGACTTCCCTTTCCAACTGCTCATCGAAATTACGAATGATCATGTCATTAGTTGTATTTATGCAGTGTTGCTGTAAAATGTTAAAAAAATTATTTATGTTATGGAACTGAACAGAACCGAACTTGAACGGTTCCATCATTATATTTGGATCATAATGGTTCCATTTATTAAATACCTGAAAATTTTGGTTCAGTTCGATTTTCTTTAGAACTGAACCAAATCGGATCGGACCATATCCAATCATAGATTTAGCTTTAAAAACTTAGTTGTATCTAAGATAACTTAATAAAAATAAGCCCCCGTTTGTTCCACATAATTTTTTTCATTCTCATTCTTCTATTCATTTTCAACCACACATTCTTCAATAAATTAATATTTTTCATTACATCAATAACTTTTTCTTCTTTTTCAACCACACATT
>CAIGRL010300727.1:0-16761 GCA_903798325.1 Fraxinus xanthoxyloides
CACATTGGAAGTCTATGAAACCTTTGGAGAGAAGTCCATCTATAAAATGAGCATGACATCCTTTAATTCTCCATGGGCCTTTGAATTGTAAATTATCAAGCCCATTCATGAAGTTAAAATTTTTTAATCAAAATAAATAAATAAATTTGTGAAAACCGTTGAAAACCCGCGACCGGTTCACCGGGTTACGATTGAACCTGCCGGTTCAACGGGTTTTAAACGGTTTTGTCAATTATCAAAAACTAACATGTTTTGACTCGGTCTATGGCCCGGTTCCCGATTTTACCGGTTAAATAGGCCGGGTCGGGCCGGTTTTGACAACCTTGATTATATGTGCATTCACGTTTATTTGTCAAATTAATATTAATTCAATCTGCATTTTTATTTTATTTTTCCAAGTAGAGGATTCTTTTTGAACTTTAGATATCCCTTTAGTAGCTCCATATCTGGCTTGGTGCAATAATGATCAATTCTAGTACATCGTGAGCCGTAAGCTCAATATTGTCTACATATCGTTGCAAAATGTCCGACACATATCCCAATCGTGTTAAACTAGATTGGTAATTTGGGTTATTTTTCTATGTTCATTAAGTATTCAAAACTTAAATTAGATTATTGAATGTTAATGAGTTGAGAACAAATTCGTTAATTTGAACATATAAAATCTAGCACAACAAATAGAGTCGATCTATAATGGGAGAAATCACCGGACCTTAAGTATGTGTTAGTTTTTAATACATTGATTGTAAGGAAAATGATGTTTGTACAAAAAAATTTTATACATAAAGATTACAGACACAGACATGGGGGTAGATCCCATGTGAATTAAATATTGTCCAAATAAATGGGCCCCACCTATTGTGTGTGATCTTTAGACTAAGCATCTCACTTATTGTAATTGACCACACACTACAATGTGATTGTTTTACATAAAAAGCGATGTTTCTATCTAGAAAGGATCAACTTCCACAGAAATTGAAAATCTTAGGTCTTGAACGACAAAAATACTAATTTTGGATTCATATGCTCTATTTATCAAATATATAGGGATCGAATCTGAACTTTTCCGACAGAAAATTCTACAAAAGAACAAAGAGAAATTGCTAAAAGTATCTGGTTCTACACAGAACTCCTCAATTTGTAAAACTGAACTAAAAAACCTACTGATTAATGTATAGAGACCATAAAAATAAGAGCTTTCATTATCAAACCTGGAATGCAATGACAGGTATGGAGGCCGATATGATGGAAATGGAGGCAAACGCATCGGTGCCGTTAAATACCGACCAGACCGATGTTGTTCGAAATTTGCTGACAATGGCTAGGCAACTCATCGATCAAAACAAGCCCTCTCAGTCTCTTCAAGCGGTAATTTTTAGTTAATTCTTTAAATTTCTGTTGATATGTTATTATGGCTTACGATTTATCATTTTCATTGGTTTATGCGATCCTCTTCTTTTGAATTGTAATTGCGTCAAGTTTATTGTCGTTCATCTTTGCGTTTTAATTACAAGTTCACCTCTAGTAATAACTCTTACTTCTCCCTGTTTACTGACCACGGAAAATTTGAATCAGTCTAAGCACGCCAGTAAATAAGTATGAAGGGGGAGAATTACAGTAGGGATAGATGATTTTTGAGAGGATAGATAGTTGATCGCTGGAGAAAGGAGGTGTTAGAAAGAGAATGGAGATAACTCGTTGCATACGTGATGATCTTGTGTACAAGAACGACCTGTAATTTTACAGGTGAACAAGGCAAAGAAGCAATCCTATTGTACTTGGGATTCTGACCTCTAAATCGCATGAATAAAGCGATTGGAATCAATACCCGTAATTTAATGGGATATGTTTCGATATTGTGGGACATCCCAAAAAACTCATTGTGGGAAAAAAGAAACCAACTTGAGGTTGGGTATACATTAATATACAATTAAACTTTAGAGCTTGAAAATAAAATCCGTCTAAATTTCAGGAAGCGATCTACTGAATTGTAGAATCCATTGTATTTGTTGATATTCCATTGGTCAAGAAATTTGTTGTTGGTGGTGAGTAGCCAACGATTGTTGTATGAGGCTTAGTTGGATATGTTGGTAGAGTGAAGTCCCAGTAGCAAAAGGTTAAAAATGCGTGAATATTGTGTGTGCTAAGTCTAATGGTTCCAAGAGGTTAGGAGTACGAGTGAACACAAAAAGCCCAAGACGAGAATAGATCTCGATGATTTGAAAAATAAAGTCACAGTCTGCTAGAGACGAGGGGAAAATGGAAAGAAAATCAAGGCTCACAGCTTGGTCGGGCAACATCTGTGGAGAAGAATGACCACTGATTTGATGAAGTTCATAAGCCAATTGATGAGGTGAAAGCTCATGGGTCTCCTCGTGAAGTAGTAACCAATTGCACAAAAGGTTGATAGACAGCATTGTCGAAGAAATATTTTCTTGAGCTTTGCGAACTACTCCAACAATAGTTGGACCTTGAAATTCAGCTACTGAAACAAGGAATCTTAAGTCATGGCTTGTCCAGTTAATCTGGCTTTTCAACCTGATTTGTTTTAAGGCTTCAGAAAAGATTGATCTTTATTTGTGATCTCTCATGAACTATTACAACTTGATTGCTCAAGTACATATCAACATTTTTAACACCATCAACAGTCTTCAGTTTATTCTTAACACTAAAATAACACAACCCTCGCATTAAATATCCTCCATAAACTGTCAGTGGCTCCGATGAAACCACACTGTTCTGGGCAGGCGGTTACTGATCTGATGAGGTAGTGGACTGATGAGGGAGAGTCCACTGGAACAACTAACTAGTAATGACTTTCTAAAACTGTTGGTAGAGCTTGATATTCTTAGCTTAAGAATTACATTAGAGGAATTATGAACAATGAACTTACCTAAAAGATAAGTTCTTGGAGAACCTTTGTTGGAATTTATGAAGAAGAGTGACTCTGTTGAAGAAGTGGGGAATTGCAGAACTTTTGGAAGACTTGGCTTTTAGCTGACAATAAAGGTGGTTGCAACTTCATGATAATGGCAGAAACACCATGAAGAGAATAAGAGAGATAATTTTCAACCAGACCATCGGCACAAGATTCCTCGTCGAAGAGTGGAAGGACAGGCTTGTTTTAACTCGAGGTAGGATTGAACTTGCTATCATTCCTTGTTGGAAAGGAGAAGGAAGATGATTTTGTATTGCATACACAACGATCTTGTATCGAAGAACGACCTATACCCTAAGAAGGTATAAACTTGATATGTACTCGTATCCAATACGTATCCAAGCTATGATACCCTCCAATACGTACCAGATACCTTTTTTTTTTAATTATTTTATATATTTTTATATTTTTCAAATTTTCAATGTGTATCCGATACATATTTTTTTATTATTTTATATATTTGTATGATTTTCAATATATATCCGATATGTATTCTTTAAATTATTTTATATTGAATATCAATAATATTTATTGAAAATACACAATTAGATTTCTAAAATTAACTAGACTTTTTATTGGGAATTCACAATATTATTTAATCTTTCAATACATATGAAACCGTATTATTTGATTCTATTACTAATCGGTATAACTTGTATTCAAAGATCTGGTGGCTACTTCATGTTTCACATGTACATTTGCTACAAAATATTGCTTTGGAATTTTTTGTGTAACCTTCTTCTTCATCTTGTGTTGAAAAAAATTGGAGTACGCACTCTTTTGTGCACTCTACGAGAAGGAATAAAATAACTCCACAACAAACTGGAGAATTGGTTTTTATTCATAGCAATTTGTGCCTTTTATCAAGAAAAGCTACATTCAAAAGAAGAATCTAAAAAGTAGGACATTGTTGGAAACTCATTTGATACTATTGAAGGTATTAAACTACTTGAGATTGTTAATTTATCATTAGATCAGTCAGAGTGGGAGAATCTTATTTTTAATGATAACAAAGAAATTGATGTTGAAGAAAAATAAAGTTTCCACAATTAATGATTAAGATAGAGTGCTTTAGTGTGTTATTTTATTTTTATTTTCATGCTTCTGAATTAATTTTTTTAATATTAATGAAATTCTGTTGAATTTTATAACACATAGCGGCATATTCTAATTTTTTCAAAAAAATCGTCTCGGCGTATACATATTGTATTGTATCCGAATTACGTATCTGTATCCTTGCTTCTTAACCTATACCTATATCATGCCAAGTTGTTGCATTGTGACTGCTAGTTCCCTTGTTTTTGTGGGATTGAAATCAATCCCTGTAGATCAAGGGGATAGGTTTTGGAAGAAAGGGAGCCAATAAAAGAATAATGGGGGTGGGGGTGAGATAGCAACTCTGAAGATGACTAGAGATAATAGTATGTACAAAGGAGAAGAGGTTGTCCAATAGTTTGAGCTGGATTAGTGAATTTAATACAATTAATGATATGAAGTGTAGAGAAACACAGTAAATTACCTCGCACAAACTTATTGTCAAATTGACGGATGTGAACATTGTTCTCTAAGTTGAATGATTGACATTTCCTAAGATTTTGTGCAATGTCACATGCTAAAGGGCGAGATTTACATTAAATAGTGTCTCCTTCAAAAGGTGTCGTTGTGGTGGAATGTTTGAATGTGAATATTAGGTTCCTTAAAGATACAACAAAATTATATTTATACCAATATCGTAATGTAGAGGGTTAAATCCATCACATGATCTAACGTGACTAGTATTCTTAGATCATGTTTGCGAAGTTTATATTGTCCATGTTTGGTAGAAATTAAAATTTAGATTTTAATTTAAATCAAGTTCAGCAATTAATTTTAACCACATATTTATGTGACCCACGACTTTTCAACTACTCATTCCATCTATTTTTATCAAAATATATTAAAAATCCGGTTTTAATCCCCACCAAACAGGAACATTATAACTTAAGCTGGCCAAATATATTTTTTTATCCACATTTCAGGAGATCTACAACTTAATACCTACTTATTATCCACATCTTATAAACACCTAAAAACACTACCAAGCAAGCACTTACTATACGAAATTTTATTAGTTTGCATTTAATATTCAATGGTATATCTGTTATCGGAATAGAATAAATCAATTATAAGAAAACCTCTTGATGTATATCCTAAATCTTTTCTTAAAAACAAATATCTAATTTTTGTTGCTCTTCAATATGTTGTATCAATTAGGACCTCCGTCACTCTTATTGGCCCGGACAATGATGTTGTACAGCAAGTGACTGGAACAAGATGGATTCACTGAAGAAGATCCTTCTTCCCTTTTCTGGAGAGTAGTAGTAGCCAAACTTAATCCATGAGATGTAAGAAATCCAAGCGAACTGTCTCATTTTGAAAAGTAATGCCCTTGGTAGGTAGGACTTTTCAGTCAACCGGAACATTTTAAGAAGTGATATTTTCCACCGCTTTATTTAGTCACGGTGATGATTAGTTGAAGACATCGGTCCATTGAGCCAAATATTGCAATTTAGATGTTTTTGAAATTAAAAAGTCAAATTCATAAATATAATACATGCTTCGAGTTGATCACAAGGCATCCATACAGGCCATTTTTTGGGGGATCAATGAGTAAGAATTGTGATAGACTCACAAAGGTAAACAGGCATTCAATTATCCTTCCATTGTTCATTTTGACTTGCTATTGTCATATTGTTCTGTTTTCACCTGTTTGCTGCATATCCTCTTCAACGTCAATCCTTCAAATGTGGAGTCTACTATAAGGTCTCTGGCTACTTTAAGTAGGAACTTTATAGCTATTTTCCCTACATGACTTGGAAAGGAAGCTAGGATTTGTTTGGTGGTGCCGGTCATCTTTCTATTGTTTTGGCTTTTGGATTATGTTTGTTTTTATGTGATTCGGCATCTACCTGTTATTTATCTAGGCGAGAAGTGCTTACAGAATGACAAACAAGTATTTGTAATTTATATTTGGAGATTAGGAATATGAAATTCGATGTAAAGAAGAATGAGATCAATTGCAATTTCAACTTGTTGCATTATTCTTAAAGCATTTCCATATATGATTTCTTGTAACAGGTGGTGATGGCAATGAGATTACAAGGTGGGGATGAGGCCGTTACTCAAGCTCTTAATCGTGCTCGAGATCTCTACAGAAACAAAGTTCAAGCTAGTGCTGCTGCTGATGAGCTGGCTTCATTGTTTGCTGAATGTGCAATTGCAGAGGCCATGCCACCTCAATCTGAATCTTCTCAGCACCATGTTTTTGCTGAATCCATTGAACCGGACATTCATGGAACTTCTATACTTGCCGAGACTGGCAGGAAGCAAATCATGCTTGATGCATTCTCAGATGGAAGCAGCTTCATCTGCTTACAATGTGGGGGTCTTGTTAGCAATCATCGCAAAGATGAACATTATGCATTCTGGTGTTGCAAAATCTGACATAAAGTTGTTTCTTGAATGTAATGCATGTAAGCACTATTTTCTCACTGTGAATGCATACAATGTTCGTGTTGTAATTTGCACATGTATTTGATGACCACTTTCGATAATGTATCCTCCCTTTTATTTGAGGAATATACTTGGTGTCTGGGGAACAAGGTTCGCCAACCAATGAGAAGGGGTATCTCGTCGTTTGCAAATGTTCAGTAGTATCTTATTATGTGTACCATATCAGAGAATAATCAATGGAAGATACTGATTAAATATTATTTTGGTTCATCACCATTTCTATTTTTGAACAACTTGGCAATCATTTTGCTCTATGCTTACTTCGGAGAGTTCTTATTTTGGAATTCGGCATTTTGGAATTCAGCAGTATTGTGACTATATCATTTTGGGTATATTTTGAGTAACAGCTGCTGTTAATTCAGTATTTTCACAAGGGTGATGCTACACGTGTAACAGTGTACACAAAGGGTTTATACCCACCTCACATGAAGGGGGCCTGCGTACAATAAATCATGTACACGGGAGTGTAAACCCTTATGAACACTCTCAAGTGTACAAGACAACAGTGCAACACGACATTGTGGTGCATGATAAAGGATAGAGATGAAAAGAGTAAAAGAACATCTTGCTCCATTTTCATAACTGCATCATATTAGGGGTCTTAAATGGGCAGAAATTAACATATTGCAAAACATACTGCTGATTTTGCTCAAGAAGTATGTACAACATTAGATACCATTATGAGTGACATTGTAAGTACCACCACTGACCACCCAATCCTCTCTATACACGGTTGAACAAAAGAGGAGCACCGATGGAACCAGATACGAAATTCCAAGGGCGAGAGACCATTGCACTTCATGTTCAACCAAAGCTACAATAATAAATATGATGTAGACTCGAAACACGTTTCTATTTACACAAAACAGCGATCTCCATTTGGAACTTTGCTTCTAGTAAGCCTGTTTTGATTGTCATTTACCTACACTTGTTATCCTCATCACGGGGCCATTTGTTCGAGCTGAAATAGGTTAGAAGAGAATATACCCAGTAGAAATACAAAAGCTAGTTTCTGTGCATAACATCAGGAAGAGCCCGTGGTCGAGGCCTTGCCCTCATGATTGTTTCATCACTGTCTAATCCATTCTGAAAGTCTCCAAGGTTTTTGCCACTTCCATTTGAACTGTAAGAGCCATCGATGATGACTTCTCTTCCATCTCCACAATTTTCCACCATGTCCAACTTGTGCTAATTTCTTCATTGACAACTGACCTATAGGTATCATCTGCACTCGTGAAAGAACTGGTTTACTAAAAGGGACACTGTAGAGCAGCCCAGAGGAAATAAAGAGCTAGAAATAAACCTTTCGTGTTTGGTCCGTGAAGGCTGCTGACTCTCTGACTGAGTCATTAGCAATTCCTGCTGTATATTTCAGTTGTTTCTGTGCTGGCACAGGGATTGGAGACAAAGGAGCACTCATATCAGCAGCAATGTATTTGTGTGAGTTTTCCTGCAAAAGTAGAACAGTCAAAGACGAACAAAAAGAAAACAGAAGAAAGAAAAATGCCAATAAATGAAAGCCATACTAGAGGTGATGTCGCCATTGTGGTGGCAACAACTTTCTCCCTCACTTTTAGCTTCTTCTCAACTTTCTACACGTGTAACTATACACCAGAAATATTGGTAAAAATTGAGATTTTTCGTAACTATATTAATAATATATACTCGTGTCGTATTCAGTAGCAAAGTTTGGAAACTTCTTTTGTCCCATATGGTCGAAGGAGATCCATATTTATAAGCTGTAGGATTCGACTAATGTCTCCATTTTCTCACAAGTGTTCTCGTTTCCTGTTAAATAGACTATTTGTTTCACTATAAGGGAGCCTATAATAATTATTCAAAAGGTGAAATTTCATAATAGCAAAAATTGTTAAGAACATACGTAATGTATTTTAAATAATATCTCCCATTGCGTTTCATTTAATTAAAATAAGATAAATATTCCATATAAAATTACAGCATAAACATAAACCTTATGTTATATACTGTTCTCTTGGGTATTATAACAATCCTGAGCCCCTTTCGCCGGAAATGGTTAATAACATTTGACCAGACAATGCCTCATTGGCACCGCAAAAGGACAATATGAAAGTGTATGATTATGCGGCACGGAATTGATAAGTATGAAAATACTTGTACATATTATATCTGTCCGACAAGTGTTTCAGTATTGGATACCGTATTTACAAGATAAATACCGTATATGCAAGACAGATACCGTATATGCAACAATTTAAACACCAGATTTCCACATATCGTTTTTACATATAACTTTGAATATAACAGATTTAATAATCTGGCAATTGAAAAATGAATTAAAATTGAAAAACAAATTAAACAGTAAAACTTTTAACCCGAGGCCTGTGTTACACACAGTTTCCTTGTCTGTGCTTGAGATTTAAATCGACCGTCCATTTCCAAAGATACAACTACGGCGAATTGATTTAGTGTCTGAACAATATCACGACCAAGACTTAAAACAGAAATTAAAATGTATGCAGACAGAAAATAGAACTATATGCAAAAAAGTTTCTTCTATAGCAGATGAATTTTTTGAAAAGTGGAAAAACGAGACATATAAATATTTGACTATTGAGAGTGTAACTTGCCCATTCACTTAATGGCAATTACCCACAAGAGTTTCAACAATTTCAGAAAAAAAATGAAAAGTCAGTTGAAAAATAAAAATGTAGCAAAACGTGGACACTCCTAAAGGTCCAATTTTGCTCCTTTCGGTCAGACATTTGTATACGCAGGTTGCGCCCGCACACAAATTCAAGGTCCGAACCCTATTTCGTTCCATGATTTGCACCCCGTGCGCGCGCACGTGGAGAGAGCCTCTATGCTACACATGATTACACCATTCCAAAGTGCAACCATATTTAAAGTGGGTTTTGTTTTCATCCACTTCCTATGTGGGACAAACACATTTCTAATTTTCCCACCAACATAAACCCCTTTTAATTGGCACACTTTGAGCTTTAATTTCTCATTCACCCAAGCATCAATTTTGGCAAGTAAATACGTGTTTTCGATGTACTCACGGAGGAAAACACAAATCAATCTTGATCTTCCAAAATAACCAAACGGGTCTCACTCAAAACTCATGCCTAAGTCAGCTACATACTCTCATTTTTTCCAACAATATCAAGGTAGAAACCATAATTTTTCGCAGTACTAAGTTAAAAAACCATAATATAGTCAGTTCTAATTGAAGATTCTGAATATTGCTAAATTGATCTAGCCTTCCCTTAAAATCCTTTATGGAATGTACTGACTAGAGAGCCACACAGCACGTTTGGAAGTGGAAGTTCCCTATCTGGTGGGCAATGCACAGATAAGGATAGACTATAGCTCATTCAAGATCAGCTATCAAGTTGAAACAAGCCAGTATTGACTTATGCCAACTTCTTTCGACTGATTCAAGCTAGGCTAACTTAGTTAAAAACTACCAACTACAATGTAAATTTACCAAGATGCTTAAACTTGGCACATATCTGTCTCATTAAAATTTAATTCAAGCTTAGCTCGAAAAATAAACAAGTCAAAACCTAAAAAAAATTTGAGGCTTATATATGAAATGAAGAGAAGCTTGAACTACCTATAGCCCTATTTAACATTTTCTTGTGACTTAAAGAGACTTAGCTGATAGAAGAAAGTAGAAAGACACTGTAGCATAATTTTAAGTTGTATTCTTGGAGATCGTTGCTTGTTAATATTACCATGCTTGTGTATCTGTATTTTGATTTACACTTCAAGTACTCGAGCATCCAAAATAATTTTTTTTTCCAGATAAAATTATTTTTAACGTATAGCCTTATGGCTTGCTACAAGATACAAATCAAGATGTGTTAGAATCATAAAAGTCTAGCATATCCAAATCAACCTTGAACTGCAATGATGAAAGCATAACAAATATATGAAATGTAATGCCCCGAAAATTTTATTGAATAAAATTAATTGACAGATGCTATGTTTTTTACATTTTGGAAGTTGAGGGACTAAAGTGAAATAAGTATTAATTTTTATTATTTTTTGGGTCAAATAATTAGATTTTGATAGAGAAAGTTTCAATATATAGTACCTTGTAATTAATTAGAAGTCTTTGACTCAAGAAAAAGGTTAATTCAGATAATTTAGGCCCAAAAATATTGAAATTTGAAGAAGTTGTCATTAGTTAGTATTTGATTAAATTGAATATTGACTTTAAAAGTGTTGGCAGCCACGTGTATATTTAGATGGATATAAAACATCTTTTTATTTGATTAGGATAAAGGTTAATTGTAATCTAACTTAATCCTTCGGCCAAATTACAAGTGATTTGTCTTACTGTTAAAACAATGTATTTGATACTATTCCAAACTCAAATTCTTATCCAAGTTTTGTAAAGACATTAATAGCCAATTCCCTGTAGCTTCACTTTTAATTGCACCAAACTCAATTTGTGAATATTGTTGGCCCTATAAATACCCATGAAGTCAACAAAAATTCATAACATGATATATGTACATACAAAGCAGAGAGAGAGAGAGAGAGAGAGAGAATATAATTTGAAAAAGTAGAAAGCCATTCATGATTTTGTTGACGCAGTCGAGAAAGTTAGAAAAATTGGAATGCTCATTCGGGATTTCTTTCAAAAGTTTGTTTAATCTATCGAGATAAGATACTTATGTGCAAGTGGGTTGTTTCCTTATACTTTCATGTATTCAATTAAATATGCATGAATTGCTAGTGGATCTTCAGGTACTTTATAAAGAGATATGAAATCCTCTGGGAATTCAAGAAATTGCACGTATCTTACTGGGTATTTTACTCACTCTTACAATAATTTACTAATTAGTTTGGGTCGATTTAGATTTGTGGCAAGATGGCGATGTGAGTTGTCAAGTGGATTAAAGAAAAGTAAACATTAAGTTTTTTGTCTTTCAATTTTTAGTTAGTTTAATTCGTTGAAAGACATGTTAGATGATTATTTATTCTTATTTATTTTTATTTTTTTAAGATACGATTTCCGTATTTTGTTTAATTTTATGGATATTCCTATAATTTTTTCGTATAAAGAAATATATTTTTATCGTTTTTGGTAACACTCTAGGGTTTATGAAAATTTGAGGTGTTACATGAAATGTGTGGAGAGTAATGAAGATAATACCTGCAGCAATTCCTTTTCATGAGATGCTTTCCACATTCGAAATTGTTCAGCCACTTGTTTTATCTTTTGTTGCAATTTAACCTAATGTGCTAGAAAGTATTAGCACTATATATGCCATAAATAAGATGGAGATTTTGTGAGCAAACAAGCTTAACGTAACCTTCTGTGCCTTGATGCACTGTATTTCATCTTGTAATTTTTTTGTTGCTTCGTCACTCTTCTGCTTCTCCTTTAAAAGTTGGAACTGATTTTCTTGTTTCTTTTTGAGATCTTGTATCTGATGTGTACATAATGTGAACCTCTTAAGAAAATGACAAGTTCATAACAATTAATCCGTCACTTAAATACATAAGGATACAATATCTTTGCAAAGCAGAATGACCAAAAACCTGTGTTTCAAGGGATTTTAGTTTCTGGGCATGCATGTCTTGCATTTTTTGTCCTTATCCATCATAATTGGCTGTAAGGCTTTCAACTTCTGTCAACAGTCGATCCCTATCTTGCTGCATTCATTAAATAGGTAACGAGAGAACTCGAACATTAAAAGTTGCAAAATTATATAAACACAACAATTTTCTTTTGTAGATTTAAACCTGCACTGTCCTTTTTTCTGCTTCAAGTTCCATAATTTTCTTTCCAAAGTATTGCTTCAGAGCCAGGGTGCCATAGCCTCCAAAATGTTTCATTTCAGACTGCAAGATGCAATGCAAGGTCTTATAGAAACACCAAAACGAGTCGTTGCATTCTTTAGATAGTCAAAATTTATCAATAGAGGTTTCCATACAGGGCATTTTCTTTTTCTATAAGGCCAAGTTACCAAAAAATGTTATATAAGGTTAGATTATAAATATATAGAAATCAAGCATCAACCTCCTCCACATAAAGAAAGCTGTAGATTTTCTTATGCAACATAAGTACCATGTGCATGTTGCATCCGAAAAGAAGAAAGAAGAATAAAAACATGTGAGATGGTGATAATTGATAACGTATCTTTAGTTATTTGAACACCATGTCATGTAATGAAACAAATAATCAATTTACGATCATCATGACCTTCCATGAAGACTGTAACTCTCTTAACATAACATGGCACAGTCTAGGCCCACACTGAGACGTGCCACACCCAGTCATAACGGCAGGGTGTTTGTCTAAGGGATGAACAGTGCAACAATAACTGTTGTAGCTGACCAGCCCACTACTGTATAATAACTGTCATGATACAAAGGCAACGAGCTCGGCAGAGAGTAGCTCAGCCTATTACACCTAAGAAATATGCGTGTCATAATTCATGTGAAAAATCAAGGCCCCACAAATGTGAAGCAAGGTCATTGCCAGAGGTCAAAGGCCACAGCTGACCCCCCCAAATGAGGGGTCAAGCTTAAGAATGCACAAGCTCTAAGAAGGCAGGGTCCATGATTAGGGGAGCCAAAGGTTGACCTGTATGGTATGAATTGAACAGAAAATTAACGTTGTGCAGGAAAGCAACTAAAAACAAGAGATAAAATCCAACTCCCTTAAGCCTTATGAACTGTCCAGCTATGCCCATTTCAAGTACAAGGTGGCAAGCCAAACATTAGTCTGAGGAATTGTCCCCTTCATTAATACCACTTACAGAGAGCAGTCGACGATTGATAAGTGAAGAGAAACCATGGGACGTTCCATCTCCCAATAGCTCACCCATAAATACAAGGTTATTTACTCCCAAAAGAAGGAAGAGAGGTAATTAAAAAGTTGGACAAAGTTGGAGTCAATCAGAGTTTGTTGCCTTTCTACTGGAGGTCTGGCCTAGCCCGCCTAAAAAATCATACTTCTTGCATTTCTATTTTGAAAAACGTTTCACCCTAGTGGTGGAATAAAAAATTGGGACAGAAATAAACAGAGAAACATACAAATTTATAGTTTTGAGACAGAAGGCGACTATGAACAAGATAAACACATGGGACAATTTAAAAAAAAATTGATGTCCTGGTTCCCAAAGAGATCGAAATACATTCAAGAATTCTGAGTACCTCTTTCTGCTCCAACAGCCTATTTAACTTGTTTAATTCTCTATCCATAGTGTTCTGCAAATAGGTATGTTCCAGCTCTTTTGTCATATCTTCATCAATATCTCCGGAATCGCCTGCAAGCACAGCCAAGAGACCTGAATGTGTGTAATCAACTCCTAATGAAATATGGGCATGCTTCCAGGAAATGAAGTTTTAAGTCTTCAATTGAAAGTAAGTCAAGTTACTGCTGATTTATTGATGAGGAAAAATAGTTGGAAGTTAGTTCCATCCCAGAGTAACATACTATTTTCACTCATTTGGTAATCAGATGACCCCATAGTTTGCAATTCCCTTTTCAGTCCTTCACTTTTTAATGGAAACTTGCTGCCAACCTGGAAAATCAGAGTTTTTCCGCATGGAAAATAAGATAACAAGTTTACTTGCTTTAACGAGCATTCAGATACATCTATATATGTGATATTAGCTGGTTCTCATTTCAACAATTTATTATATCAATGATCCATCCCATACTTCAGCATCAGCCTCACTATGCTCGAAAGCACTGCCTCTGGTGCGGTACTCGTCAAGTTTCTGACACAAATCCTCTTTAATAGCCTCAAGCCAAGCAACCCTATCCTTGAGAACCTGCATTATTATCTCTAGTTAAGATCTCCTGGGTAATTTCTTAAACTGTATATCAGAAATTTCAAATTGAGCCAAATCTCTAATAATTAATAATTTAGATGGAAAACTTGTTCCATGTTTCAAAATCAATATTTTGAATAACCAATATTCTATATCTTCATCATACTTTGATTTTGGTTATTGATCATTGGAGAGAGATTCCCAATATATATCAAAAAGAAGTGATTTAAAGTTATTAGATATGTATAAGCCTATAATACAATCCAAATTTCAATACAAATATCAATGATTCTCTTTTCATCCAAGCTCAATCTTCACTAGTCCAACAGGTAATGCTTTGTATGTAATAATATCGTTCTTGCTTTTCAATATAATGATAGAATTTATTGGTGAGACAAAAATGCACAGTTATTAAAAATATGAATGAGAAGGAACTTTTTGAAATTGAAATATGTGGAAACTTCGTCTTCGATACATTTCATAATTTAATAATTTTCCTAAATGCAAATATTACTGTACATGTATTTCAGAGTAAGCTCCTCTGCCACGTGAAGAGAGTTCTGCTTGAAAATACTCTAGTTGTGGGCGCATCTTCAGTATTTCATTGGTTATTGGATCTCTGTTAATCTTGTCAACAATAACCATACGAGTTAAATATGATAACATCGGGAAAAAAGTATTATCTATCTAAACATGGTCAAAATGTCGGATCATAAACAAGAAGAGGGAGATGGAGGAAGAGACGAGAGGGAGGGAAGGGAGGAGGGGCAGAGAGCAAGGACTACTCCAGTAACTTACAACGGGCTTATTCTGGATATTCCGAGCACGATTGGCATATTTGAGTGTGTTAAGGGTTTCTTCAGCATTTATATCGGCAGGACTAATACAGGCTGGAAAATAAGGGACTAAATGTGTAAGTATAAACGTGATGAGTCTGCTAGTTCATGGGAATGCATTTATCCATATCTTTGAAGACTGATGAAGAAGAAAGACAGCATGTGCATAAAATTTAAATGGATATAGAATGGTTTTAGATCTTTCCCAGGGAAAACCTATTGAAATAAATATTACCTATCATTACTGTTCTGCTGTTGCCACCCAAAGAATCCTGTCAATTTTCATGCGATTAGGTTTACGAAACAAATGAAAGCTCAACAATTAAGCACACAAAATGAGAGGAGAAAATTATTTAATCAAGAATTGTAAGGAAATATCTTAAACATAAAAGAAAATGATGTGTAGCTTCTATGTCTACCGCCTTATGTCATTGTGAAATTCTCCCAAATAAGTTAAACCATCAACTAAGTATGACATTTAGAGGTAAGTTACAATTATTCCAAACAATGATGAATGTCATCTTTCATTTGATTAATGTAATGTCTTCTTTGAATAACAATAATAATACCTCAAAGTTGTCCTTTGGAGCTTTGAGTATATTAAGCTAAGAAATAAGTTGATCGTCTAAATATTCATAAATTCTTTATGAAAATATTGTACAACAATTCCAACACCCATAACCTTGAAACTGAAAGGCGTGCCAAACCTGCAATAGCCGAGTAAGTTTACCGTCCCCATATGGTACATGAATGCCTTCTTTCCGCTTCTTTTCATCACCAAGTGCACTAATAACATTACCAAGTGCAAGAAGGCCCTTATTGATGTGAACTCCTGATAAAGTCGTCTTATGCAAATCGGTTATGAACAAAAAGCATCTATGAAGCAACAACCATGAATATGCCATTCTACCTACCTTCTTTAAAACGGATACCATCAGATCCTGGTCTTTTGGCGCGCTCTGATCCAGCAAGGTCCACCAAATGTAACTTGGAACAAAGATACTCTTCAGTCACGCTTTCGTTTGGATTACCACTGAAGAAAGTACCTGGATAAAGCTTACGTGTCTGCTCCATTGTGATGGTGAAGATGGCATGAGAGTGACTAGTAAGAGAGAGAGAGAGGANTGTGATGGTGAAGATGGCATGAGAGTGACTAGTAAGAGAGAGAGAGAGGAGTCATTATTACTTTATAGTACCTCGAAACAAAATTAGAAGTAACAATTCACTATTAGATATTTTTCAGACATATCTAACAATTGTTGTAAAATAGGCAAAGAATTTGCAGGTCCTTGTGTCAGTAGATGCAGGGCATGACTTAAGTTTGAACAATGACTTTGTCAAGCAAAAGTCCATCATGGATAAAGTATGTATTATATAAAATTATAACACAATACCCATGTCAAGTTATACCCATTGCAGAAGATTCTGGATCCAATGGTTAGAGATAATCCACTAAAAAAATTCACTTGGAAGCCAATGGTTAAATTTCTATTTTCTTCCACTTGGAAGCCTTCAATTTTCTAGCAAATTCAGGAATTCAAGCAGAAGTTGCACACAAGTCTGAGAAAGCTTCTTTCTCAGTTGAATGACTTCCCAAAAATTAACTCACCTTTCATCCTATTCTTGACGTACAAAAAAAAAAAAAAAAAA
>CAIGRL010300730.1:0-23598 GCA_903798325.1 Fraxinus xanthoxyloides
ATTCAGCAATTTCTAGTCCTCATCGATCTGTCCTATTCTGATTTTACTACACTGCAATCTATGGAAAAAAAGCTATATGATTGCTATCATTTGAGTTTGCTTTGATCGCAATGACGTCCTTATAATGCAACTCTATTTTCTCTCCGTGTTGGATGGGATCCTTGATTATCTACACGTACTATTTGTATCAATAGATTAGGGACAACTGGTTTCACCATGTAGAATTATTGTGGGAAATCAGTGGCGTATTTGCATTCTATTCTGATATCTATGTCACTACTTGGGAATGGTTTGCTGTCAAACATCTCTGAAGTTGTTTGCTAATAGAAGATAACTGTCTCTATATTGAATATTTCGACTTATTAGGCCTTTAATATAAGCTGTTGAAATTATTTGTTTGTAACTCTTCATTCCCTGATTTAAGTTTCTGCAAAATAGTAAACTGTCTCTCTTTTTGTTCATGCAACTGATTTCTCGATACTCATTTTCTTAGCTATTTCCTTCCACCATCAACCCATTTCTTAGTTATTTTCTCATTTTCAATAATAGATTCTAGTTCGGCTGTATTGTTGGTTAATAATACAATTTTAGCAGATTTTGTATATGTTGGTAATTATGGACTCAGATTGGGGTATCAGCGATGAATTATTTCTGCAGCAGTATCTAAAGTAAGAGTAAGATTATTGATGTTTCTTTAAAGATTCTGTTAATATTTATAATACACTATTGTATTTGCAATGTTATTTAGCATAACACATGAGCATATGACGCTAATATGACATTAAATAAGAGGTGCCACCCAAATTGGTGTTATGGAACTACTGGTGTTATATGACGTTATTCTTAAAAAAAGGGTCGGCACGAGTGTGGGCCTGGCCGTATACACTTAAGTCCCTATTTGATATCTCATTAAAGAGAGTTTATTATTTTTTATTTAATTTTTTTTTTTTTTTTTGCTAAAAGGAAAAAGGAGTTTTAGAATAGGAATGTTTTGGAGAATGTGTGATTAAATTTATGCAACATTTTGAGTTTACGTATCGTGAAAATATTTTGTTGAAAATAAATTTAAAAAAAAAAAAGTGTTTTTGAAAAGATTAATGTTATTTAGTCCAACTGGAGTTACAACCCCAGTTTAGATGGTCCTAATGTGACATTGAATGCGGATAATTCCAATTTAAGGTGGCAAAATACAAGCTCTAAACATTGAGGAACTAAAGGCGGTGATGGAGAACATGATTTCGTTCTGAACTTGATTTAAATTATATTATTTTTATTTTATTATTCTTAATTTAATAGAGATATTTTATATTTTGCTCCGCCTCTTAACAATTCCATTGCCATCCTTATCTTGATTCAAAACTCGTGAGGTCAAAAAAATATGGTTATTTGATTAACTCCTAAAATGAATTTCTTCTGTTATTGAGAAGTCAAAATAAGTCAATATTTTGGTCGGCTCAAGCTAACCTATCTACTACACTCGTTTAAAATTGGGTTTGGACCAAGATTGAATCTATTAATATTGCTGGTCGAGCTAGTCCAAACAGACTCTCTCAATTTTTTTTGGTGTGAAATTTCTGTTTGGTTTAGATAAAAATAAAATTTTTAGTAGATCTTGATAAAATTTGATGAAATATATAATTGTAAAGTTGGAAATTTTATAAAATGTATAATTAAAATTAATTATTGATTTTGATGTAAATTTTAATTCACATTTTTAGTTCAATCGCTAAGAGAATGTTCGAGAGATTTTTTAAATATAAGATACCCGCTATTAAAAAGTTTAATTCTTAAAAGTAACATTTTAATTTGAATAATATTATCTAACACCAGTTTAAGTGTCGACATGTAATTAACTCGATTAAAAATAGAATCACGTGCTTCATTTAAATATAAGTGATGTTAAATAGTAGTATTCAAAATATTAGAATAATTTAGAGAAAAATTAGTGAAAATAAAAGATAAAAAATAATAAATATTTTTCAAAAATAGTAAAATTAAGTATAAAATATAAGCAACGAAATTTAGAGAGCGTTTGATGTGGATTAAAATAAGATTTTTAGTGCATTATGATAGAAGTTTTGAAATGTGTGGTTGAAAAAAATGTAAGATACATGAAAAATATGATTAATATTAATTGTTTGAGTTTGATTTAAATTAAAATCAGATTTTAATTAGGTAACGTCAAGAACTTACTCAAAATATGCTCTTTATTCGATATTATTGGAAAATGAATTGGATTTGAAAGTAATATCTGACCCTCTCCATCCAGCTTACTGCCCTACTCGGAGGTGTTGGGTACTCCGCCAATTGAACCACCGCTGCATCTACCACGACCGCCGCACCACGGCATAAAATGGCCACTTCTACCTGTAGCCTTATCAGTTACTGTTCTTTCTATACTCGTAGCAATATCAATTCCAAGTCCTTGTTCCTGATTCCCAGAACTAAACACAAGAGCGTAAGTGCCCCCTTCTCCTCCTCCCTTACATTTTTATCAATATCTGCGTCGCCCGCCCGGGAAATTACAGCCAAAGCAGCGTCAAGCAGTAACAACAGTAGAGACGCCAAAAAGGAGCAAGTAATTGAGGAAGAGGAAGTAGAGGAGGAATTGCCCTGGATACAAGAGAAGGCTTTGGACTTGGTAGAGTTCACGGGATCGGTCACGCAGGCCATTCCCGGCCCGCGTGTGGGCCAGAGCTCCCTGCCGTGGATTATTGCCGTTCCGTTAGCCTATCTTAGCATCACTTTTGCCATTGCAATTGTCAAGACAGTTCGCAAGTTTAATTCTCCCAGGGAGAAGCGTCGCAAATTGGTCTGTCTGCTTATTCTTCTCCCCATTTGATATTGTTTCTCTATTTTTAACTTCATATAATTATATCTAAAGGAATTTGTTGGATGTTTTTAACTCTTTTAATAAATTGAATATATTTAGAAAAACGTGCGCTTCCTATCAAAATCAATTTTGGCAAGAGAATTACAATCAAAATCTCACTGACAATATATTTGAAGGTAAAAAATAGATTTTCTATACACGCCTTATAGTCCACGAGACTAGAGATGTTATACGATGTACATGTTTGGCTGCTGAGACAAATGATATCTGCATAATTCTAATTTAGAAGGGAATGTTAAGATTGATTTGCAGTAAAAGGGGAAGAGATAGAATAAGAAATAGGCACATTTATGAATTGTCTAAGTTATCCCCTTCAAGATAAATTATGAGGAACATTAAGATGGTTTAGACTATTTAATGAAGGTTTTTAATGGACTGACGTGAAAAATATAAATGAATGGTGAACCATGGATGAAGAGGTCGATGGTGTGAGGTAATTAGAAAAGATTTGAGCATTTGTGGTTTAATCTTGGAGATGATGCTTGATAGCGCAAAGTGGAAGGAGTCAAGGAGAGGTGCATTTCCAATGTTTGGGAAATGTGCTCAACCCAATTATAAAGTTTCTGGTCTGATTCAAAACCTATATATATCAGATAAGGGAAACTAAAATCAGGATTTGTAATTTTTCGAAGAATATTCCCATAACCTCTAGGAACTCTGGTAGTCCATATCCTCAACAAGGGAACAAGTTCTTCCTTTTTTGTCGGGAATGGTTTACATTTATATTCATCTCCTTGCCAAAGTATGTTCTAGGAAGTTTCTTTTGCATTTGTTTTAATGAATTGTAAATCATTTGGAAACTGTCTGAGATTATTTGATGTCATAATTGACTGTCTTACGGATGTAACTTTTCAGGTCAATACAAATGCATTTCTATGCAAATCCATAGATGAGATGTTCGAGAAAGGAAGAGATGAATTAGATCAATTGGCACTAAACGGACTCATGGAAAAGGTGAGATGCTGATAATTGACTGGTATACTCTATGACCGCATGACAATTTATCAATGGTGCTGTTCTTGATGTTCAATTCAATGTCACTATTTCCATGTCAAGAAAAAGTAAAAAAGTGTCACCATTTTTACTTTGTACTTGCACAAAGCCTTTTGAGTTGTTCATCTTGGTGACTGGCAGCTCCTTTTATATCTATATTTCTATATTATATTATATTCTTGAAAGGTATTTATTTGGCTTCTAAATCATGTGCAACAATACAGTAACAGTAGAGAGATTTTATTATTCTTGTTTAGCAATCTCTCATATTTTTAGGTCTAAGAATTTAATATTTCATGTAACATCTCACTTCATGGAATTGTAAACAATTTCTTTTGATTGGAGTTGATATTGTTGCACAAATGTAGGTTGAATGACTAACAACTTGCGTTGTAGCTGGTAGCATATTTTTCTAGGCTCCATGATTAAGCCCTTGTTTGGGCTCTATTATTCCACATTATAATGAGAGGAATAGTAACTTTTTGGAGAATTCGTGGTTAAAAATAATGAGAGGAAAAGGTTTTAGGTTTACGTGTAATATTATTTTATTGGAGAATGTGTGATTGATAAGAAGAGAGATAAAATAAATTTTAATTTAATGGGGGCCAAGCAGGGGCTAAGTTTTTGGGCGGACCCCTAAAAAGAAATGAACTGTTGCCTTGCTCATATTAACTACAAAGAAATATTCAGCTAAGCTGAAAAGGTGCTTAAAAGTATCGTTCTTTGAAAGTATGTCTCTACTTACTTTCCCGAAAAGGCGTTTTAAGCACCTTTTAAGCTTAAAGAATCATTTAAGCTTGAAGAATCATTCCCGTGCAGGACAAATAGCAAAAACTAAAAGCAGAAGGGAGAATTTTTTTTCCCCTTTCTTGAAAGTTGTCGTGCAGTTGATCATTATATTAGATGTATTTTTTGCATGTAAGAATAACATGATTGTTCATGTTGCATTGCACTGTTGGACTTGTACCTTGCAACATGCCTTTGAGGTAATTTCAACCAAATTATATTCAATGTCCAAAAATTTGTTCATAAGAATCATGAATTTAATGGCTATAGGAAATATATTTGTTTTGAGAGAAACTGTCATCTTAAAGTGATTGGTTGATATAGAACAAGATAAGATACTAACCTCTACTTTAACGTTTTGAGAAATCATAATACTGCTTAGGTGGATGACCTCTATCTTAACGTTAAAATATACCCCGTGTTTATGTCTTCTACATAATATTATTAGTGTTTTGTACATTTAACAGTTAATACCCTGAAACACCATGGGCATTGAATGTTGATGTCCAAAGCATGGAGCATGCTTCTGCTACTGGACTTCTGATCTTTTAGTTGTCTGACACCAGAAGCTGCTTAAATTGACAACATTGTTACATTTTCCAGACTGGTTTTGACATGGAGGAGATTTTACGAAAGTATATAAGATATGTGTTGAATGAGAAGCCATTTAATCCAGATTGTGTAGCAAATTTGATCCAGCTTAGGAAAGCATCAATGTTGGATGATTCTCAAGTCACTAACATTCTGAATGAAATTTCAAGAAGGATCGTGAAAGACAAAGGTAACAATAGCATCGGTGTATTTACTTTTCGTTTCTAAATGTCACTCATTGAACTGCATGAAGACTCATTTGTACAACATATTTTACATTTAACTAAATGCTGGTGAACTTGCACTCAAATTAGTGGGAATGCCTGAATAGTCAGTGCTACTGGCTAGGATAATTACACATTGAATGTTTTGTTGATAGCTGCTGGTGGTGCCTTCCCTTCATATTTTGAAGCTGTGAAGCACCTTCTTTTGGAGCCTGGAGGATGTGGTGGAGGGTGGTTTCTTCTATGGTTGAGCACTTGACAAGGACTTCATGTTTAAAAGTGGATTTATGAAACCTGCTTGTTTTTCTAATTGGGAAAATGAACAACTGCAAGTTGATGCTACATTTTTATATTCTGATGGAGAATGTGCATGCATTTCAGGTCCTGTGGTCATGGATATGACAGGATATTCTGAAAAGGGTTTCAAAAGAAAACTTGCAGTGCAAGCTCTTTTTGGAAAGGTTTACTATCTGTCTGAGGTGAGCTACTGCACTCTCTGTTGTGACATTATCTCAACTACTTTATTGTCCTGAATTAATTTAGATGAATGAGACTTGCCACATGTAAAAAACCTTAGCTTCTTTCGAGATAAGAAACTGTGAAAATAAACTTAAGGTGGGTTCAATTACTTTTTGATAGCCTAGTTAGGTTTCGAACGAGGGCTGATTAGGATAGGTTTCAAAGGGTCGTTAACAGATGATGATTCTAGCCTAATAGCTGGCTGTACTAATGACTGTGATTTAATAATAATGTCTCGTAACATTATACTGGTCTGAATTGACCCTTTGCTGAATGTTCGATTAGCAGTGTTAGACTCTAGTGCACTGTACAATGGACAAATCTTTTTACTATTTCTTTCCTATTATTATTGTGTCTCGTCTGATTCACTTTACCAAACATTCCATCGGTGATTAGCCCTGTCATCTTTTACTATTTATTACAGGTTGATCTAAGATTTTTCATTATCTTGTTCTGTTGGTTGAACATTTTACTTTACTTTGTACCAGCTGCCCGAGTTCTGTTCAAGGGATAGCTCTTTAACTGTTAAAGAAATTTTTGGAGTAGCAGAGTGAGCACCTTAATCCTCTTAAATCTTCTTAGCTATTGTTTGCGTGATTTTCAATTTTTATTGATGATGTTCGTCTCTGTCGTTTTAATCACTTTCAGTGAAGATGCTGAAAAGCTGAGGCTACACACCGTTTCAGAAGCTGGGGATATGGATTCGCTGGAGAAGATGGTTGATGTTTCGGATTCAGAAGAGTAAACTTGTGGCTAATCCAATGGTTCTTGAGAAGCTTAGGCTACACAGCAATTTTTGTTAGGTTGGATAACCTATTGGAATACAGAATTAGAGGCATGCATCATCTGTAACACTTGAGAAGCAGCACATAACTTGTCACTTTTTGTTGTTTTATAGCATGCTGCACTTGGGAAATTTTTGTGATTATCGATTCTTATCCCTTCAAAGTATCTCTGCATAAAGTATTTTTGGTCTACTTCCCCGTGTCATAAGAATTGTTGAATGTCCTTTTAGTTTAAGCATAGTAAGATAACCCTCAAATATATAGTATGGAATTAAGGGCTTGCTTGGTAGTTTTTTTTTCACCGATTTTGAACATTTTTGGGTGGTACCATTTATGAGAGACTGGGAAACTGGCATTGGTTAATTTTCTTGGTACTATCCAAAATCGATGTAGTATAATTCCGATCATATTTTTCTGCTCACGAAATTGGTGAGTTTTGATTGTTTCCTCAACTTCATGTCCCAGCCCTTCTCATATCTGATATGCTTGGACCGTTTCTAACTTGGGTAATGTGATTATTAATGACTCCAATTAAATAATTGATTTTTTTTAACTAAATGGTTAAATATAATATGAACATTAACTAAGAAATTCATTGCAACTCAAATATAAATTCATACTTGACAGACATCAATTGATCCATTCTGAAAAGATTTTGTTATATGTACATAAAAAAGTGTACCGAATATGATGTAGAGAGGTGAAAAGATTCAATAAAAGAGTTGATTGTATTTTAATATAACAAATGTTAAAGTATCGCATGACATTATATAATTTTTTTTTATATATAAATCATGATATACATTAAATATGATCATTTTAAAAATTGTTTTTAAAATTTAGTTGTATGAATTCTTTGAAAATTGGCTTGAAAATAGTGGCCACGTCACACGTGCTCGATATAACTGACAACTTTGAATTTTGGACTTGAGTCGTCATGAAAGCAGCGGCAAGCCAACAAACGCTGCGCAAACCAAATAAGGGACGGAGTTTCCAATGGCTCTACGCTGATACAAATACTGATTAAACTTCCCAAAAAAACCCAGAATTTGATGAATTCCTCTTCTAGTGTTCATTCATTTTGATTCATCATTATATGATAAAATGATTCACCAATGTATTTTCAAGCTCCCATTCTCTCATCCCCCTTCTTTGTCCACCATTAGATCCAATTCTACGATCAGCTGTAAATCGCCCGCCACCAGCAATGACATAGCAGTGAAAACAGACCCACCTTACCCCGGTGGGGTGGGTCTGCATACGGGTAGAGACCCGAATGTCAAGAAGCCTGGGTGGCTGAGGCAGAAGGCGCCACAAGGGGAAAAGTACGAGGAGGTGAAGGAATCCCTGTCCAGGCTCAAACTCAATACTGTGTGTGAAGAAGCGCAGTGTCCAAACATTGGGGAGTGCTGGAATGGCGGTGGGGATGGAATTGCTACTGCGACGATTATGCTGCTCGGAGATACCTGCACAAGAGGATGTAGATTTTGTGCTGTCAAGACGAGTAGGAATCCGGCTCCTCCCGATCCTATGGAGCCTTACAACACTGCTAAAGCCATTGCTAGTTGGGGGTATATAATTCTCTTGCTATTGAATTTTTTCAGTACTAGTTCTTTACTTTCTTCTTTTACTAGCAAGGTAACTAGTTAGTTAGGCCAATATTACATTAAAGACTTGAAATTTATCTCAATTTGGTTGTGGGGTTTTATTTTTAAGAAATATACTTGAACAGGTCAATATTACATTCAACACTTGAAGTTTATCTCAATTTTGTCGTGGGATTTTATTGTTAAGAGAAATATACTAGAATGGGATCGTAGATGAATGGTAGGTGAGTGAGATATCTTAAATTGAAATGTAAGTGTAAACAAAGCTGGGTTTCCTATAATTTGGAAAACAGCCAGTGAGATGCTAGGAACTTCTTTTGGTTTGTCTTTAACTTATGACGAGTATCTCAATTTGACATGATATACAGGTTTCGAGGTAGATGTATTATCATCTTTTGTTACTGAGGAGATTCCATCAGTTATTCTTAAGTATTGGTGCATGGTATATAGAGCACACCTGTATACCTATTGCCTAGTATGTTTGAATATAAATTCCTCTTTAAAAACTACAATAAACCAGTGACATATCTTTGTTCCTGCATACTGAATGCTTTAACACGGAATGTAACCAGAACTCTTCTTGAGGATTGTTGACTGGAAAATTGAGAGTATAAATATTAAATACAAGTTTTTTTTCACTGCGAGAAGCGAAGTTGGATTGAAATCATTTGAAGAATTTTTTTTACCAAAATGGTTTTTTATTAAGATTTTCACTTTTTTCACCTTCTTACTTGTCTATTATTATTAATATCCCCGGTTTCTGATTCTTAATATGCATCTAGACGCCCCTTCTTCTTTTACCTAGTTTTGTATTTGTCAACATTACTGAAGAGAAGATAGCATAAGGTTCCAAACCGAGTTTCCTTTTATGCAGAGTTTCTATTTTCGACAGTTGAATTCAACACTCAAAAATTAAAAGGGGAAGCCACATTGTTTGAGAGTTAGGTTAAGGCTTGTACATTGGATTGGCGTTTATGGTAGGATCATGTCGCCAGATATTACTATGTATATTTGGTTTCTCCAGGAATGTCAATTCACGTATAAGTTGACAGAGGTGATGGGAAATTATTCTAGAAAGTTTTCACTGAAACACCAGTTACTTATTGCCTAACTCTCACATAAAGGCTTTTTCATGTTTATACCTGAATAATATCTTTATTTTATCTCAAAAAGTAAATTTTGTGCTTGACATCTTTGTAATTGGAATTGTTTTCTATTTCTAGTTAAATAAATCCATTCCAAAAGGTAAAAATCATGGGACATTTTTGTTTTAATAGACTATAACTGAACTTGAGTAGTTGCAAAATATGCCTTTAAAGCTGCCAACTTTACTAAGCTAGTGTTTAACTTTAGAACCTAGTGTGTTGCACCAATATTTTGCTAAATGTTTGGATAGTATCTTTTTTCTTTTTAAAATGATTACTTTGAATCCTCTGTTTAGTCTTTTGCTAGGGCATACCAGAACAATATCACCAGTTTATCTCATCGATGTCTAGAACAGTTAAAAACTCTTCTTGTGATCCATTAGTTTAAACCTACATTAGCTCATAAGTCACGTTACTTCTAAGGTTTGATTTTACATGTGTGTAGAGACTGATTACTGCATTGGTTTTTCTGTTGCAGTGTGGATTATATTGTTCTAACCAGCGTTGACCGTGACGATTTACCGGATGGTGGCAGTAGCCATTTTGCTGAAACAGTCAAAGCCATGAAGGTATGAGCATTTCTATCATCATGAAACTTGATTTGCCTTCAGCTTTCATGGAACATATGTGCATACTTCTTGAAGATTTATAAATACACACTTGTACGTTTGACACTAAAAATATAGAAATGGGACATGCATATACTTATTTTTATACTAACAAGATTAGAATAAACACTTTTAACGTGCAATATGAATCTCTCTGCAGATTCTCAAGCCCAATATCATGGTTGAGTGTTTAACTTCTGATTTCCGAGGTGACATAAATGCCGTATCCACTTTAGTACACTCTGGATTAGAGGTTTTTGCTCACAATATTGAAACCGTGAAACGACTGCAGCGTATTGTTAGAGATCCTAGGGCTGGGTAAGTGATTGAGAAGTTACTCCATTAATTCAGTCAAGTGTATAGTTGGCCTCTTAATGTATAACATCTAACCTTCAGTGAATCTATGTGTTCTGTATTAAGTTTTTCCTTGACGTCTCCACCAAATACAAAATGAAAAATACTCAAATTTTGGGATCACGCTCGTACTTCCTGTGCAAAGGACAATTATTTAATTTGCTTTTTCTTGTTTTTAACTTTGACAATGCCATTTTTCCAACTATTTTTTATGTCAGTCTTTCCTTAAATAGAGTAACTCTTATCAAGTTGTGTCTAAGTTGGTTAGCAAGTGTTCATACTAACTTTTTGGGGGGTCTTTCTCAAATTAAGTGAACCATTTTTTTGAACTTTTTTAATTCAAAATCTATTGGTGCAGTAGTCTCTTCAGTTAAAAATGGTTAGATACGACCTGGCATTTCCCTTTGAGTCAGTGTAGAATTCCATCATCAGGAAAATTATTTATTTCTATGCTTAAAGCTAAATGCATTTAAGTTAAAATCTTGGGTTCCGTTTCATTTTTATAAACATCCAAGTTTTTTGTTTGTGCTACTTTGCTAAGATATTTAATTGCATGGCACAGGTATGAACAAAGTTTATCTGTTCTTAAACATGCAAAGCTCAGCAAGCAAGGGATGATAACAAAATCTTCTATTATGTTGGGACTAGGTGAAACTGATGATGAGCTGAAAGAAACCATGGCTGATTTAAGGGCCATGGACGTTGACATTTTGACTCTTGGACAATATTTACAGGTGAGTTGACATGCAGAGGACTTTACGAGCTAGGCTCTTGGAGTAAATAAATCCAGCCTTTAGAATTTTAGAAAATTACCAGGGACAACTATTACTTCTTTATGCAAGAACCATATGAATTTGGATGACCTTGCCAATACCTCTTTTTCTTATTTATTTGATAAGTTAACAAGTATTATTGTTACATGTTGGTATTGCAAATCTCATTTGACAATATGGAATAGCTAGAAGCAAACTCATTGCGATGTGTAAGTATATTCCCAAAATGGAAAAATAGCAGTTGCTTTTCCTTAGTGATATGCCTTAGCTAAGGTTGCCAAAATATTAATTTCATCTTATTAGGCCATCGAAGCATATTTTCAAGACTGAAATTAAATTACTGCCATTCCTTGCTTGCAGCCAACTCCATTGCATCTTACTGTCAAAGACTACGTCACGCCTGAAAAATTTGCCTTCTGGAGAGATTATGGAGAGTCAATCGGTTTCCGTTATGTTGCAAGCGGACCCATGGTAAACATCTCTACCTTATTGCCTTTCAATGTTTACAAATATATATTTTTTTCCCACAGAGGTGAAGACATTTTGTTTGTCCTAGTGAAATAATTAAATAAATTTTAGCAGATTTAATTAATAACATTACTCTTCCTATTGGTAGATCTTGATAGATTCAATTCAATAGTTTATTTGGGAAAAAGAGACAACTAGTATTTTTTTTCCTCACATTCTCTAGAAGTCCCAAATATCTAATAAATTTTGGCTCCTGTTGTCTACAGGAGTATTTGTTGGATTTGGATCCCTTTAAACCTCAAATGAGCACACACTTAAATGTCTCCGGAAGTTTCTGAGGGATTTATCTTGGTCAATTGAGTGAATATCTTCTGTGCTCTGTTTAAATATTAAAATTAATAATAGATGTTACATAACCAATAACTGAAACAGGACTTTGGATTCCAAACTATTGTTGGGATTGGGCAGAGATGAAAAACATGCTTCAATAAAACCTGAATATGAGAAGAAACATAATTATGTAATACAAACAAACATCCTTAACAAATAAAGGAGAAATAGATGCCTAATAATAAAAAACTGATGTCTGTAAGATGAAGAAATAGATGTCCAGAATAGAGTTGAAGAATTGAAGGACAAGACAAACTTCTGGAGTGAAGGAGTCTATTTAGAGAATGTTTGTTAAAGCTTTTTGTAGATTATAAGCTCTGGATACTACGGAAAGTGGAGATAAAAATAATGTTTGACCAGCTATAAGCTTGAAAAAACTTTACCAAACTTACACTCAGAATTGAAATCCAAAGAATGTTGGAACCGAAGTAAGTATTTGTAATCAAGATTAGATGTCTATCATAAATTAACAGTTACATATATTGGAAAGGAGCTGAGCAATTGCTATCACATTCTAGAAGGCTAAAGAACGGAAAATGACTTCAGCACAGAAGCAACAAATTAAGGCATTGTTAGGAGATTAATTAAATCTATACATTTCTGGAAATCCATTGACAGTTTTTCAAATGAACGCCAAACTTGCATTACAGATAAACCAAAGTCTTTCAGAAGTCTAGACTAGGTTTTTGGAACCTGGAGTTCTAGTGGAATTGACATTTATTTTTTAACATAATCTATCTTGAGTTTTAAAATTCTTGAACCTTAGAAACATGATTAAGTACAAATTATTAGTCAGTTAGAAACATTATTGAGCAAAATCCCTAGCCATTCCATTCATTCGTTAAGCAATTGGGCCATATTTATGCTAGGGGAAAAAAAAAAGGAAAAATGAAAAGAGGAAAAGAAAAACCAGAAAGATAGGTTGAGCTACATTGGGCATACATTTTGGAGTAGAAAGATAGTTTGGCTTCAGGTTTTGGGCCATATTTATGCGAAAGGAGAAAAAAAAAAAAAATAGAAAAAGGAAAAATGAAAAGAGGAAAAGAGAAACCAGAAAGATAGGTTGAACTACATTGGGCATACATTTTGGAGTAGAAAGATAGTTTGGTTACAGGTTTTATATAAGATATAGGTCATTGGTTGTGACGGTTATGAGTGTCAACTCTGAGATTGAAATTTTGACTTCGGTTTCTGGTGTGTCTTTATATGATTATGATTGCATTTGAACCCCTCTGTTGGACAAATGTTTACTTCTCGACTCTCTGATGTTAACTGCTAGTGCCTTGGACACTTCAATATGTTTTATATTTAAAGTGCTCGCCGTACATTCCTAAAAGAGTTTTCTGAGTTTGTTTTGTAAAAACCCTGAGATATACCATCAGAATTTACCTTTGATTATTATATTATTCACTCATCTTGTAAGTTGCTGGATAACATGAGCTCTTGTTAATAAATTTTTGACACTCCTACAAAGTGTTAATCAAACCAACTGCACTATTGTTACTTTACAAACATTTTCAAACGCACTTCGAGCAGCTGAAGCAAAAGGATTCATAATGAAAAGAGGTTCTTACATTCAGTTAATCAATAGACTTTCCAACTAAGACTGCTTAACTGATTTCGCCATTGCTTGTGCACTGGAATGATTCATATAAATGAATAGCACACTTGATTTTTGTCATAATTAGTGGATTATGTATTCATCTGTCTCTAGGGCTCTACAGTAATTTCTTTTGCATTTTGGCTTCTCCAGGTTCGGTCCTCTTATAGGGCTGGGGAACTTTTTGTCAAGACTATGGTGAAAGGGATGGCCAAGAACGCATCTAATGTATCTGCTTAATTCTAACTCATCTTCTCAAGTAGACATGCATTTTCTTTGCAAAATATTGGCATTCAATTGCGATTATCTGATGCAACAAGAAGCTTCAGTACAGTAGCAGGTTGGGAGGCAACAAACTTAATCTGGTACTAAACCTCAATATTTAGTCTCCGGCATGTTTGAGATGAAAATGATCATTCAGTGTTGGCCTTATGGCTCCCTATATATTTTTAAATTTATTGATTACAATTTTTATGAACTTAATTCTTTATCTTTGTTCTCGTGTAAGATCGTAATCCTATGCTCCAAAGGAAACAGGTTTTTCTCTCTGTTTATGGACAATATATAGCTATATGTTAAACCTTTATTTTAATTTTAGGTTCTTCATGTTTAAACTGGGTTAGATATAAAAATGAGGTTTCTTTATCACCTTTGCTTGAAACATAGTGACTGGTATCTTATTGTAAAGGTAGAAAGAATGTCTAAAATTATCAAAGAAGTGGAATGAGGAGCTCACAAAGAATATAGAAGAAATCTGAGTAATGTGGAGTTTTATTTTGAAGTTGCGAACTGATTTGTTTGAAGAGACATGCATCTCTACTTTGTAGGATTAATGTTTGGGTGCGCTTATAAGTAGCTTATACGGTGATTTTTATAGAACTTCAACATGACCCACACTTAAAGAGATGCATCTATACAATGTTGATTTTTATAGGACTTCAACATGACCCACACTTAAAGTGATTTTACAATGGAATTCCCCTCTTGATAAATAATACAAAAGTTAAATATTATGAGATGCTAATCATTGAATAGTAATAAATGATAACTTAAGTGTTAGATAAAAAAACTCTGATAAATATAATAATTAAAATTTTTTATTTAATCAATCAAAGTGTTTTAATGAGAAGATGAAGAAGAATTAAATGTGATGTAGGTTCAAAAATCTTCTTAAGATATCTCTATCTTATAATGAATAATTGTAATAAATTAAGTTTTAAGAGAGAAATTAGAAATTTTGATAAATATGATGATTTTACAAGTTTGATTCAATCAACCAAAGTTTATAATATATGCAATGTAAGTGAAAAGATCTTTTTTAAAAATATATCAAGATCTTCAAAAATATCTCTCTTCTAAGATTGATATAAATAAGTTATGCACAAAGAGAAATGAAAAACTTTGACGAGAGAAATGATTCAAGAAGTTTGATTCAATAATCGAAGTTTTTAATATGAAAAAATAAATGAAATGAATGTAAAAATGTAAATTTTAAAAAGATTTTTCGTAAATATATTTTACAAGAAACCTCTTTTCTAGTTGTTCTAATGAATCCAAATTGAAGTGGTATTTATAACAGTTAAAACGTCAAAAATTATGATTAATCGGACAACCAATTCGGACGTCTGCACTCTGAACCGGACAACCAAGCTAACCGTTGTGCATCAGAATTTAAAATGGTTAATAAAGACCGTTGGAGGAACCGGACGTCCGCATGGCTTAACCTGATGTCCACTTAGACGGAATTTCCTCGAATTTTTCTTTCTTAATTGTTTTGAAAAATGTAGGCTTTTGAAAGATTTTTTTCATTTTATTTTGCATGGTAAGTGATCTTGTAATGAGTTTGAATATTAAGTTGAAATACTTACCTCTTCGAAGAATAATTTTTATGCAAGTGTATTTATGAAATAATTTTTCGTGCATAGAACGATTTTTTAGCTTTTATTATTCGTTGTTAAATATCAAAGTATTAGTGCCATTATATTTGAACTAAGAAGTCTAGTATTTGATCTTGTTTCGAAGTTTGCCTCTTAGACTTCTCATCTTGAAAATTCTTTGATGTCGTTTTTCATACTCTTGATCTTGCTCTTTCTTGACGTTTGTCTTTTAAGCTCTCGTCTCGAATGATTTGACTTCAATGCTTAAAGTCCACTTTGATTATCATTTCGAGTCCAATTTATAATGTATTGATTTTGACAATGTTTAATTGATTTTAACATTGAGCTATCATTGTCCAAAATAAATTGTTAGAAATAATATTAATCTTGTTTGTTATGATCAAAATATTAAGTGTGAAATCAATCATAGATCTATACATTGTACTATGCAACCCTTGTTTTGCCATATAAAAGATCTTTAATTCTCAATAAAATATACAGAAGTCTATTGACTCTCTCTATTTTCTTCTATTTTTCTCTAGTTTATAAAACCTTAACATGTTATTCTTCTTTCTTATAAGTTTGTATAATATATCACCATACTTTTCATTCAAGAATTGGGAGTTGCATAGTTACAGTTTTCTAGATATGCCAAATATGAACTCTTTCAAGNTTTGTTATGATCAAAATATTAAGTGTGAAATCAATCATAGATCTATACATTGTACTATGCAACCCTTGTTTTGCCATATAAAAGATCTTTAATTCTCAATAAAATATACAGAAGTCTATTGACTCTCTCTATTTTCTTCTATTTTTCTCTAGTTTATAAAACCTTAACATGTTATTCTTCTTTCTTATAAGTTTGTATAATATATCACCATACTTTTCATTCAAGAATTGGGAGTTGCATAGTTACAGTTTTCTAGATATGCCAAATATGAACTCTTTCAAGATTTGTGAATAACTCGAAGAATTGTGAGTTGCATACTTGAAAAGTTTCTAGATATGCCAAATATGAACTCTTTCAAGATTTGTAAATTATTCGAAGTTTTATAGGTTTGTTGAACCAAAAAAATTCAAGTAACTTTTTTTCAAACAAATATTTGTTTGTATCTTGTAATAATGTACATTGGATCTACAAAAATTTTCTTTTGATTTGTTAAACCTTTCGATTTAACGATTGCTCTAGAAAGAAGAATTAATTATTAATATGTTTTGTTATTTTTGAGAAATAACAATTTTATACAAATTAATATTTTAGAAGAATATTGCATCATTGCTTATGAGAAGCACAATTTTATCGATTAATATTTTTAAGTGTTTCGTAATTTTTTATATAGCATCTTAAATGATAATTCATTTAGGTAGCTTCAAGTGATAAGTCATCTTAATTGTTTCATTTCCTTACTTTAAAAAGTAATATATCAATTAATAACACTTTTATACCACATAAACCGATGCTTATCACTAATAATGTTAAATAACAATACTCTTAAAATAAAGTAACATATATAACCATAAAAAGGTATGATCTTAACAAGTTGCCCGATGACTCATGAGTCCAGCTTGGTCGATAACACGAGTCAGGCTCGACTCATTTGAACATGAACTAATGGTTTGAGCCGAAGTTGAGCCCCGACAGGCCACAAAATTTTAAGAGAAGTGTTACAAATACATAATGTTACACATAATTGTGTCTATAATTACACGTGGCACTAGATCCAACCTTTAATTCAAATTTCACTCTTTCACATCAACAACATGATTTTGTCCACATCACATTATGGACATCATTATGTACCCAAATTATGTACATATAGAATTTTCCAAATTTTAATACTTTCTTTAAAAAAATACCACAAAAAGGATAACTATATATTACGATATAAAAAAATCCACAAATTTCATAGAACTCACAACTTTTTAAGCATATATTTCACCAAATTTTATTAAAATCTAATAAACATTTGAATTTAATTTGTACCGGGGGCTAAAATTGTATACGAATAAATTATTACATGTATAGTTTTTAAAAAAAAATAAAATAAGAAAAATGTAACCGTAGGAAATTGATAATAACATTACCTTATTATTGTAATTTACAATTTCAATGTATTATTTACATGTGTACTTCGACGTGATTAAAAGTAATTTATCTGTCTGATATCATGGTCGACAATATGTGTTGTCAACAAAGATGATGCCTTGCTAGAGATAAGAGATGATGAAGCTCACACATTGATATATCACATGCAACGCTAAACGATATTGGATGTAGAAATCGTCAAGTATTCCACGCTGAAAGTAAAAATGAAAACATCTTTACCAATTGATGTTTCGTCCCATTTGGATTAGGGTTCTAGACAAAATCTTTGGTAATTTTTTTTTCCAGTTATGCTATATGTATAAGGATGGTCCAGAGCTAGAAGATAAGTTAGAGGGAAATGATTGGATAAAAAAGTTGATTGTATTTTAAATTGTCCAATGATCCAATATATTTTTTTTTTCTCATATTAAGGTTTAAAAATAGCAGCGGTAAATATTAATGACGGTTTGAATACAAGAGTATAGAGTTGCTGAAACATTTTTCGAGTTTTAAAATGGGACGGTTTCTAAGGGCAATAATTTTGAATTATTAATTTTTATTTTAAAATTAAACAATAATTTTGTAATTATAAGATTAAGTAGGGTGCATTTGGTTTGATGTTTCCAAGTTGTTTTTAGTTTTCAATTTTGCGCCAACACTAAAAACGTGTTTGATTTGATATTTTTGAACATGTATTTTTGAAAATAAAGTTAAATTTATAACCTAAAAACTCAAAACATATTATAGAAGTTTTGAGTATTTTAGTGAAAATTTTGAAAATACTCAAAACATGAAAAATATGTGTTTAAATAAAATTATAAAAATTAAAATAAAAGAATAAATTTCTAACAAATAAAATTTAGATTTTTTTGAAAAAATAAAATCTAAAATTTTGAAAAATAAAAAATATAAATTCTGAAAAAATTAAATCATAAAAATTTCTAGAAAAGTAAAAATAAAAAAAAAAGTTTAAACTATTAATGATTATTTACATAAAAATTATAAAAAAATAATTAAACAAATACAAATAAAAATATTATCAAGTCATGAATTTTTATTTTCATTTTCTATTTTTTGAACTCAATTTATTATTTATTTTTATAGCGAAAAAAATATTGTAAAATTCACCAAATTTATAAATGCATATACTATTTGATAATATATTAACATAAATTTGGGGATGTAAATGAGTCGAGTCGAAGGTTCCAGCTTGGTCACGAGTCGGGTAAAAAATGACTCGGGCCAAAACCTGAGCCGAGCCCATACTCGACCAAAAATCAAGGTTTGGCTCGGGCCTTATTGAGTCGAGCCAACTCTTTTTTCTTTTCTTTTTTTAAGTCGTGAAATTTGTTTTTTTTAAACAAACAGCTATGGTCGAAAGCAAGCAGCTACAACAAAAGAATAAAAAAATATACAAAAGCATAAGCTAAGCAGGCAGGGGAGGAGGATTGGTGTGAGTATAAGGAATGATAGCATTGGGAGCTATAGCTTTATAGATTTCGTTGTCCTCGCTAGCTTCATCTTCAATCTCAATTACGTGACTACCCTTTGTAGGAGTTTGAGAATTTTAACCTTAGCTTAGCATGTTGAGTGCACCTCAATCCATTCTACCGTATCAGTATAAGCCATTATCTAACGAAACTCTGATACTCTTCTGTCAGGTTTAATGTGGCTATATACTATTTCATAGCATCTTTGCCGGCTGATTGGGCTTCCCCCCTAACACACTCCGCCTTCTTAGCAAGGCCATCAATCCTGGAGTTGAGCTCCCCTACCTGCTATTTCAGTGTAGCATTCTCTTTGTTTGACCTTTCCAAGGCCTCAACAGCCAACTTCAGGTGTGTATTAGAAGTCTCCACTCGCTTGGTCATGGAAGCCACTTCGCTCTGGGACAAGTGGACTTCCTTCTTCAAGTTTTCAATCTCTGCTAAGGTAGAGGCTAGTTTCACAGACTCTTCAGCCCGTTGCTTATTAAGGGCCTCAGCATCGGCCTTTGGCCTTTTTGGCTGCCTCCTCGATCTAAGAGGTCTTATTGGCAAATTCCGTATTTTTCTTTTGAAGGTTTTTAAAGAGGACTTCAACCTCTATGGCAACCTCAAATGATTTCCTTGCCTGGCTCACCATGGCGACAAACATGTCCACCAATTTACTAGTCTCCACGAAGGTCTGCCACCTATTTGTCAAGTACTTGTGACATGTGGCAGTTGAAATCTGAATTTCTAGAAGCAGAATGGACTGAGTCTTTGGGGGCCAATTCGTCGCTCCTCTTAGACAGGAAGAGCTTAGTACGAGGAGTTGCATTCGAGGCATTTGTCTAGTCACTTGATGTCCTCACCCTCTTCAACGGTTCTTGCCTTAAAGGCGCCATGACAGTTAGCCTCTTCTGTCTCCCTTGGCTGCAACAATGGAGGCCGCCATTAATTTTTACTCTATTAGGACTTCAAAGTGAGGTGATGGAATGACCATTGACCCCCCATCTCTGGTAGAGGAGAACGTGTACTTCTTTTTAGGGACCCCTCCATTTTATTCTTCCCTTTATCCATTACAGGAGGTCGCCATTCTCCTTCCCGACTAGCAGCCTCCTTGCCTATCTTTTCTACTTGGTCCCTCACTTGTTTTGTTGTAACATATGAGGGATTGAACCATTTTCTCCCGACAATAGAGATGGCAGCAAGAATGAAGGTAATGTCAGAGGTGGGGTGCCTCATCTTCTCGAAATTTTCTGCAAAATAAAAATAAAAATAGAGGATTTGTACAAACAACCCACCAACATTTAAGAAAATTCATAATGAAGAAAATCACCTCTTCTGGCCATTAAGTAGAACTCCTTAAAGAACCTCTTTGAGTTAATCAAATGATCAACCTCCTGCGAAGATAGATAACGGAGTCAAATGTCCTCTGTAACACCTTACTCTGCTTACGTTAGTTCGAAGCGATCAACTGACCTTGTAACAACGAAGAAATGTCAAAACTAATTCAAAGTTAAGAAATATGGAATTGAAGAAACAAGCACTCACTATCTTCAAAATAACTGGTAGGCACTATTATAAAGGGGACCTTGTCACCCTTACATGTCTGTCATTACCTTCTGACCCAAAATCAAGTTTCCTTCCACCATTTGATGGATGGAGGAAGGCCTATGACAAAAGGAGAATGGGTCCCCCCATGGATACAAAGAATATCAACCTTTGGAATCCCCTTTACTCAGGACCTTAGGTTGGAAGACGGATTGGAAGATGTGGAGGGCCATGTCCTTGCCCAAGGAGGTCTCATTCCATGAGAAATAGGTCCCCACCAGTTGGGCCCATGTATTGGGGACGAGTTGGGTAGGTGCCAACCCGTATGACCTAAGTATGGCTTTAAAAAAAGGATGAAGGGGTGACGGAGTCCTCCCTTAAAAAAAAAGCTTCCTCACAGTAACGTATCCCTGCCTAAGAAAGCAGGCTTGCTCGTCAGGAGATGGTACTAGGAGTTCAATATTATAAGGAATGCAATATTTCAACCATACGGTTACATTTGAATGATTTTGGCTACCCCTAACCCCGCATCATGATCTACCGACCCTCTCTTGTAGGCAAAACACTCTGATAAGCCCTAATGGCTTGGACGAGGTCAACAGTATTGGTCATTGTAACCCCCATCTCAGAGGCTACGGTGCAAATGTCTAAGTCCCCTGTTAGAATGTGAAGAAGCCATGAAATTCAAAATCAAAAAAGTTTAAATACTTACGAAGTAAAAAAAAAAAAATCACTTAAGGAGAGTGGCCAAAGTTCATGAAAGTGATCGGAAGGACTTCAGAAAGTTGAAGAACATGAATTTTTGGGAGTTTAATTGTTCGCAGAAGCACATTGATTTTCACCTAAAACTGTTGCCTTTTATAGGCGGAGGCCATTAATCCCAACCTTTAGATGTGGATATGGATCATCCAACTGTTCAAATATTTAATCTAAGCCATCCATCATGTTCGTCGCTTCGTATTCTACGGTTTAGATCAGTGCATCAGTATCACGTACGCTACTGCATCTGTCTCCCATGCAACACGCCTGCAACAATCATCATTGCTCATTAAATGCGACGATGGTTGCGTATATAAAAATTGAACAAGAAATAAATCATTTGGGATCAATAATTAAGGACTCCTTGTGTTCCTAATGTTTCAAAAAACACGCATCTTCATAATTAACGTATTTTCAAAAAATAGACGAGGTACGCTGCCTCAACCTCGGCATGAATAGCTTCGGCAAGGCTTACAAAACCATTTCTGAGCAAACATCGGATAAAAGGACCTCAGCTTATGCCCTCCAACCTTTTCTAAATAACCAGAAACTTCAAAGTAGCCAGCTTCGGACAACATTCACGATAGGTACCTCAAGCTAGTCATAATAGTTCTACTTTCAAACTCTAATTATAATATAAAGATTTATATTTAAATTTGAGGGACTATTGTTTGTGCGAATAAGGTGTTGAAAAAATAATTACCCAACAAAAATTTGATTTTTATAAAAGAAGTCTATGCATTATATAAATAATTATATATAGACTTGGGAGACTATTGTTGCTTCACCACGAGGCTCATAGTGGAGATCATGTTGTAGTCCACGTGGAGACATTAAGTCAAATATGATAAAGTCAACAAAGACCCAATTGGTCAAAGTAAAGAAGTCAAAGAACAAGCTGATCTCCTTTGTCCCGAAGCTCTTATTTGGCCGAAACCCTCACTTTATCCAAAGCTCTCTTTATTCAACCATTATTAATGTGTACCAATAACAAGAATCGGCATTAGAATTCTTACTCTATTTGAAGCTCCATTTGGCTAAAATTGTTTCTATCTTTTAAAGGATCTGTAGGCAATTTCTAGAAATGATTGATGTAACATTTACAATAATAAATGTTAGGATTGTCAGCCTTAGTTATAGGTTGGTTGACACGTTGTCAATGTATTAAATGCATAACGGACTAAGTGATGTAAGGTTTCGGCTTGGGAGATGAGGTCACGAGGTTCTTATCCAATGGCTACCGCGTCGGTCCGAACTCTATAAATAAACAACTCTTGCAACATTTATGGATAATGCTACTCTTTATACTCAAAGACACATCCGATATTCTCTTTTACTTATTCCATATTTATTTGATTGAATTTAGATTATTTGCACTTTGATTGAGTTGCTTGTGATTGTTAGTCAAATACACAATCACCTTTGATCATATTGTCGTTATTTGAATATTTTTATCTTGCATTGTAGAACATCTCCCACGTTCATAAACACCATCCTTTTCTGTCAGAATCTATAATCAAAGCGTATTGAAATTGCTTGTGTGGATGTGAGCGGGCCCGGCATCTGTCGTCTACAAGACGGTTACAAAAAAAGGGTCTACAGAATTCAATAGGTCAAGGACCATTTGTGTCAATTCCCCGAATTAACACTTTTAACAATACTAGTGAATGCATGTGCGTTGCACTTGTAATAGGTTATGTAATATAAATAATAATGTTGAATTTTGGTTTTGTCGGATTTCATTGAAAAATGAAACTTGCTTTGAATAAATATTATATTTGGACTGTAATGCCCCGAAATCTATTTCATATTTTATTTTTTTTTAAAAATAGACTTCAAGTGTTACAAAAAATCTTCTTGTTTTAATTTAAACGAAAATACGCTTTATTTCAAATTTTATGATTTGACCAATAAATCGATATTATCAAACCAACAAATTACATACTGCGATCTCAAATCTTAATTTAAAATTTAACATAAAATGTCAAATGCTTAAACACTAATAGAGAAAATATTAAAATAATTAGTACCACACTTAACATAAAATGTTCTTCAAAATAAAATTTGTAATTTATCATTCTAAACATTTATTTAGTGATCCCATAAGCACCACTCGTCAA
>CAIGRL010300746.1:0-14460 GCA_903798325.1 Fraxinus xanthoxyloides
CCCCCTTTAAAAAAAAAAGGTCGTCGAACAGGGGCTATATAAGTACATTTGATTACAAGTTCAGTGATTTATGAAGTACAAACTATATCAAGTGAAATGGAATGCCTGCATTGGTAATATAAAAATGGAAATCTACATTTTTCTAGTTTCAATATCGAGAAAGAATTGGTAATAAGCTACAGGTTGAACCTCTAGTAGGCAATCACTGGGCCAGATAGCTATGAATTTGGTAGAGATATCATCAGAATAGGGCAATCTGAACTTCACCCAAACCTAACTAGGGGTGCAAACAAAATGCACCAACTATTTTAAAAACCTCAGCCAAGCTCAAAAGAGAAAAAAAAAAAGATCCAAACTCAATTGTGCTTTTATTTTTGACACAAGCTCCGCTAAAGTAAGATACAAAAGTTAATGGTATAATTGGTATTTTCACTAAATTTTAGCTTCTTATTGAGTAAATAAAACATAACAATCTAAAAGATAATAATAGGTATTCAGTAATTAATATCGTAATTAAAAAATTGATAAAAGCTTATGAGTTGGCTCATGAGAAACCGTGGATTGAGTATTTGAGGAGGCTTGAGCTCAACTCAAGCTACAAAGATGGGATCAAGTTTGAGCTTACCTAGAAAATATCAAAAACTATCTTTCAGAATGACTCACAACCAATAGTTATATAGGTCAATTTCAAATCTACATGTTCAAATTCGAAAGTTCTTAATACTTTAATGGCATATTGAGGAACTCTTTCTTAACATTTTTTTTCCTAATAAAATGATAAAAACTATACTGCATGTCTGCATCAAACAACATTCAATAATAAAGAGATTAAGCAGCAAAGTGATCCCACCGAAATCCAAAATCACCAGGGTATCCTGCTTTTTTCAAAAAAATTAAAAAATAAATAACGATTCATTATATTACATGTTCTCTTATGAACCCAGTAAATAAAGTATATTGGATTGACCTGAACTCTTCAACATAATCCAATTCAATAGTTAACCTAGGAAATTTTACCTTCCAAAAAGTGGGGGTGGAATTGGAGGCTCGTAGGAAAATGAAGGCCTATGCAAGCATGATCTTCTGTTATTAAAAAANTTTCCTAATAAAATGATAAAAACTATACTGCATGTCTGCATCAAACAACATTCAATAATAAAGAGATTAAGCAGCAAAGTGATCCCACCGAAATCCAAAATCACCAGGGTATCCTGCTTTTTTCAAAAAAATTAAAAAATAAATAACGATTCATTATATTACATGTTCTCTTATGAACCCAGTAAATAAAGTATATTGGATTGACCTGAACTCTTCAACATAATCCAATTCAATAGTTAACCTAGGAAATTTTACCTTCCAAAAAGTGGGGGTGGAATTGGAGGCTCGTAGGAAAATGAAGGCCTATGCAAGCATGATCTTCTGTTATTAAAAAATAATACAAGTAGATAGTGCATATACGAGTACTCGGCAGTTCTTACGAACCAATGAACAGTCAAAGGTAGGAATTTTGTAATCAGGAAATATTTTGGTAACCGTAGTTTGAGCCTCATATTGAGCCATAAACATCCTAAGTTTCCAAGAGCCACTAGTTTTAGAAAGATAATTCTCATTCAATGTTTTTACGGTGAAGTCCTAGACTTGGTAGATCTCTTGGAGCTCTCAACTCAACTACACATGGATTCTTAACAGATAAATAAAGACTAGGTAACTTAGGCATCTTCGTCAAAGCTTTCGTGAGCTTTATGGTACAATCCAACCTAAGTTGTGCTGCATAACTGTCTAAGAACTATTCCTATGTTATTCTCTAATATTCAGGAAGTTACTTGGAGCCCAGACCTTCAAAGGTAGCCCAACATTCTCAGCAGGACCATATTCTTTCCTTTAGAAACCTACTAAATGAAAAGGTTATTATATCTTCACAGACAGACAACTGCTCAAGGGGACATGTTTATAGTAGTAAACAGCCCCTCATCAAGTTTCCTTTTTCCCCCTTTAAGTATGCTTGCCAACTTAAGAAATCTTGATCCTTATCCGTTAAATAATTCCTAACTATTACCCACTTCTACCTGTGCCCAGTTTCATAAGTAACAATTCTGCTAAAATCTGTTAATTAGCTGAGGGAAGCAACACCATTATTTGCTTCTTTTATTGATAATTTCCAAACACAATAATATTCTTTGTACACGGTCTATATACCCTAGTGAAAAAGCTACGTTGCTTATGGTTATACAATTACAAGTTTTTCATTGCTTAAAGCTTCTTCGAAAGTACATTACAAATCAATCTAGAATAACAGTAGGCAACTATACAAGATCCCTAATGACAGCAGCTTAATCTAAACATGACAAATCATCCAAGACCATAACATAAACCCAAATGACCAAGTAATAAATATTTTAAAATGCATCAAAAGTTTAAAGCATTTATAACTAACCTGAGCCAGCAGCAGTAATAGCCTGCCTATACTTCTTATCCTGAACATCACCAGAAGCAAATACGCCCTTTACGCTGGTCTGAGTGGTGCCAGGCTTGGTGATCACATACCCATCAGAATCCACCTCCAGCTGCCCGCCCAAAAACTTGGTTGCCGGCTCATGTCCAATCGCAAAAAACAAACCAGAAACGTTGAAATCAGTAACGTCCCCATTCACCAAATTCTTCACCTTCAAACCCCCCAAAGTCCTCTCCCCGTACGCCTCTGTTACTGTAGAATTCCACAAGACTTCAATCTTCGGGTTTGACAAAGCCCTGTTCTGCATAATCTTCGAAGCCCTAAATTCATCTCTTCTGTGGATAATGTAAACCTTAGAACCATATTTGGTTAAAAAGGTGGCTTCTTCCATTGCAGAGTCCCCGCCACCAATGACAGCAAGAGGTTTGTTACGGAAGATAGGAGCGGCACCGTCACAGACCGCGCAGGCAGAGATGCCACGGTTCCAGAACTCCTCAGAACCAGGGAATTGGAGGCGCTTGGCAACGGCACCAGTAGCAATTATAACAGAATCTGCAAGAACGGTCCTAACATCGCTAAAGATTTTAAAGGGAGATGTCGAAAAGTCGACTTTAGAGACAGTTTCGGTAAAGATTTCGGTTTTGAACCGGACCGATTGAGCGCGAAAGCGGTCCATAAGCTCTATACCGCCGATCCCATCAGGGAAACCCGGAAAATTTTCAACTTCGGAGGTAGTAGTAAGCTGCCCGCCGGGAGCGATATCATTCGCCATCCAGCCCTCAAAGAGAATAGGCTTAAGCTCCGCACGGGCAGCATAGATGGCGGCGGTATGGGCAGCAGGGCCGCTTCCGACAATACACAGGCGGGTTTTTATAGTCTGTAGGTCGGCTTCCATGGGAGAGACTTTGGAAGCAAGAGCGGCGGATGTGTTGGTGATTGTAGTGGTGGCGAGAGTAGCGATGCCAACTAGGTAGCGGGCTTTTCTGAGAACTTTTAAAAGATTTGGGAAACAACTGTAGGTCATTCTTGGAATTGAATTGAGCGGGTCGTTTGGGCGGGTCTATCGCATCAATTGCGAATTAGATTTAAGCCGCGGTTTGATTCCTTTTATTTTACTTTAATTTATCTTTTATATTCGATTTTAATCATACAATTACATGGGGCGTGTTCGATATAACTTAAAATTTAATTAAAATTAAAAATATAGTTGTTATTAGGTCTCACTCATCTAATAAAAGTCAACAATAACGACTAATTTTTCAATTTTAATCCGATTTTAATCTCTATTGAACACGTCCTAGGTGAAATGATTCTTTTGCCAATATTATGGCAATATTGATTCCGTCCTATCCTTGTATTTAGAGCCCGTTTGGTACTGATTAAAATCCAATTAAAATTGAAAATATAGTCGTTATTGGGTCTCACTCGTCTAATAAAAGTTAACAATAACGACTAATTTTTTAATTTTAATTCTACTTTAATCTCACCGAACAGGCGAGCACGCCCACAATAAAATATTTTACACATTAATTTAAAATTTTTCTCACATTCTCCAAAAAAATAATATAAAACAATATAGTATTTTTTAAATTATGGCCACTAAACAGAGGCCAAATAGTTAGAATAAAGTTAAGTATTCAACATTGGTTGACAACAATAATTAACAATCATGTGTTGTCAAAATTCAAAGAAATAATGTAAAAAACATGTATATAAATGAACGGATATGATGATATCAAATAAAACGTTGTCAATCAATGTTCTTAATAGTCAATATTTGAATGTACAAGTTTTTTAAAGTTGAAAGAGTAATATTATTCGACATAATTGATATCAAAAATTAATTTAGGTGATAACTACATCACATTAAATGGTAGATTCTTAAATGCAAGATCACAAAATTTATTCAATTAAAATTATCAAGTTTGATCACTTAAATTGATATTCTAAAATGACGTTAGATAACATTATTCTAGTTAAAATCAGTTTTTTAGAACTATCAATTATAAATTTTTTATGTATTTAAGTAAATCTCATTAAACCCTATCAAACCACATTGTTCTTAGGTCCGTTTGATTCTCATTTTTTCAAAACTATTTTTTTCTCAAATTCATTTTCAACTACATATTCTTAAAATAAAATAGTTTGTATATAAATCACAAAAATCTCAATCAATTCACTATTACAAAAGCTAACTTTTTAAAGCATCAAACTTAGGTTTAACACGAGTTTTGGTGATTTATTTGCATGTGTATCAAGTAATAGTAATTTTCACTTAAGGAATTTATTCCAAGCATCGGTGATTTATTTGCAGGTGTATCAAGTAATAGTAATTTTCACTTGAGGAATTTATTCACAAGTTGCTTGGACTCGAAGCAGCTTGGTAACCAAGTTTTGCATCCATAAATGTTTGTATCTATTAATATCTAATCTAATAACAATAATAAAAAAGGCATTTTATTGCTACCCATATAGTCGTCTAGTTTTATCTAGATATAAATGCAATAATAACCAATAAGATGTTACCGTTCATTTTTTCAATTTTTACTCATATAGTCGTCTAGTTTTATCTGGTATGTTATTTGCATATCCAGTATATTGGTTGCATATACGGTATGTTATATGTTATTTGCATATTTGATATGTTAGTTGCATATTCGGTAAATTGCATATACGATATGTTAATTGTATATACGGTATGTTAGTTGCATACACGGTATGTGGAGAATTATTTTTTTAACGATTCTATTTTTATTATAATTCAATAATTCCAATAATACCTTAATTTTCATTTTTCAATATACATTTAATTATTTCAATAATACACTACTTTTCGTTTTTAGTATGTATTTAATTTGTTAATCATTTGAGCAATATTATCATTAGTTATTTTGTCAATTACTTAGTTATGATGAATATACATTTCATGCGTCATTTTTCAATATGTGTTTGAGTTATTTAATTATTTGAACAATATTATCATAAATTATGATATCAATTATTTAGTTATGATCAATGTACATTTGACAAATTCATTAAAAAAAAATTCCAGTAAGTTACATATATGGTATATTGCATATCTGGTACGGTATGTTAGTTGCATATTCGATAAGTTGCATATCCGGTATATATATTGTAAATTCGATATTTGTTAAACTTACCAGAAGTTTATTTTTTTGACGATTATATCTTTATTATAATTCAATAATACCTTATTTTTCATTTTTCAATATACATTTAAGTATTTCAATCATACATTACTTTTCATTTTTCAATATGTATTTAATTTATTAATTATTTGTGCAATTTGAACAATATTATCATAGTTATTTTGTCAATTATTTAGTTATGATGAATGTACATTTGACACATCATTTTTCAATATGTATTTGATTTATTTAATTATTTAAACAATATTATCATAAATTATGTTTTCAATTGTTTAGTTGTGATCAATATACATTTGACAAATTCGTTGTGCTTGATTAAATAGTAAATTAAATTCATTAATAAACTTTTTCAGTAAGTTGCATATACAGTATGTTAGTTGCATATCCGGTTAGTTGCAAATACGTTAAGTTACATATCCGATATATATGTTGTAAACTCGGTACTTGTTAAACTTACTGGAAGTTGAGAATTATTTTTTGAATAATTCAATAATTTCAATACTATCTTATTTTTCATTTTTCAATATACATTTAATTATTTCAATAATACATAACTTTTTGTTTTTCAATATGTATTTAATTTATTAATCATTTGAGCAATATTATCATTAGTTATTTTGTCAATTACTTAGTTATGATGATTATACAGTTGGCACGTTATTTTTCAATATGTATTTGATTTATTTGATTGTTTGAACAATATTATCATGAATTATTTTATTAATTATTTAGTTATAATCAATGTACATTTGACAAATTCACTGTACTTGATTAAATAGTAAATTAAGCCCTTGTTTGACAAAACTTTTTTCAGTAAGTTGCATGGAGCATTAGCGAAGCAATAATATATTCCAAAACTCTTGAATAATCCAATAAATCTTAAACTATTTTTTTTTTGAACATTTACAATTTCTACACTAATAAAAACACAAAATTTGACTGAATTCATGCTAGGTTCTCATTTTTTTTATTGAACAGGTCTATCTAGTCTGATTTCCATAACATTGGTCAACAACAAAGCTGATAATCTTCATATTGATGATACCATTCATGGAAGTGCTCATAAAGAATGGATGCGTATCAACTAAATGGATTTCTAATAGAGTTCGACAATGTAAGATCGACCTCGATACCTTATAAATTATAAATGTGCACAACTATAACATCTTTGTGGCCACATGGAATGTGGTTGTGATATCTCCACATAGGTTTTCTTTTATTGTTGAAGAGCGGCTACGTGAATCACCTTATGTTAATATTTATACGTTATCAGTTTCAAAGAATTGTTTCTTCTAAATGTAGATAAAATGCGTATCAAAGATCACCAAGAGTACAAATGCCGGTACTTCCATCTAAATCGCCAAGAGATATGGACTTCAATCAAAATCACTAGCATCGGAGATTTCCAAAAACATAATTGATGCCACTGTCGTCGATATATTTTGTATCCGTTAACTATTTTCTGCAACATATTTGTAGTTTTTTAGTACTTCTTGATGAAGCTTTCAAGGGATAAAATAGTGGTATATAAATGTTTCAATGTCAGTAGCAAGTCGAAAATTTTCATGTTCATGATACCATTTATGGGAGTGCTCAAACAGAATGGAGGAATAAGTTATCAAGTAAACGGAATTCTGATCGAGTTTGGCAAAGTAAGGTTACCTCGATGCCTCCTAAATTATGGATTGTACAACTATAACATTTTTGTAGCGACATGGAATATGGCTAGAAAATCTCGACCTAGTTTTTGAATATCGCAAAGCGACTGCACAACTCATCTCATGCTCATGTTTGTGTAATTAGGTTTAAAGAATTGTTCTTTTGAATGTCGATAATTACGTCTAAGTTACGAACAGATGTTGACTTCAATCAAAATTAAGAATAATCACACCGACAACTTCTATTTTGTGACTTGAAGTACCATTGGTGATTCTTGAAGAAATTGTAGCGACATTTATGTCAACCATAACTCAAAAAGTTAAGTGAGTGACCTACAATATCGATATTGATAATTTTGTCAAATCACCAACACATTAAATTCAATCAAAATTATGACTAACGCAACTATGCGAATACCACGGTTGTTGTACTTCATCCCGATACACAGAAGTAGCTCTTGAATATGCTTGTGCTTTCATCTCATCTAGTCCTAGTGATTCTTTAACTACGTTCAGGTTAAAAAGCTAACCAACCATCCCATCTATACATTGTGAAGAACTTTTCATTCTTGCACCTCTTGGTGATAACAAATTCACACGCAAAGATGAAAATCTGATGCTCACGTTCATCTCACTTCATATTTTTCTCCCTGACAGATCGTGTTGATGAATGTTGGATTTATTACCAATAGTAGGTAATGTTGGAAAAAATAACTTATTATCATATTCATCGTTTCATCAAGAATTCATGAACCAAAGCGGAAGCGTACCAGAATTAGACATGATTATTACAATGAACAAGTTCTGCGGTTTTAGTCTTCCACATCAACACATATTTCTTTATTTCTCTCTAGTGATGGGAGTCAGAACATAATGAACAATTCACATGTAATCCGAGGACCATAACTGTATATATACACAATGGCCCATTAACCTAATTCGTCCCATCATGAAATTAAGAATATGTCTGGTTTCTACACAAAGACTCATACTTTAATTAGATGCTTCAAACCCCAAAATACCGAAACCTTATTAGACCACTTTAAAATGGCTTAACCAAAATTGATATCATTTAATTTAATACACAATATTTCATATATAAGCCCATATGTTCGATTAAAATTCTTACAATCTCCCACTTGAGCTATATATGTTACCTTATATTTGTGCATTAAACATAACATTACAAGTACTCAAAATTTTGTTATCATTACCGAATGCATTCCCCAACAATTCGGTCTATCAATCATATCAACATAGGATCAAAGCGGCTTTTGTTATTTATATCGTAACTAAAATCATCAATGGTAATGTATATTGACATAACTGAATGACATGGATCAAGCATTGATGTGTAACATGCAAATTACGTGTGATGTGATCTTAACATGTCTATTTCCAACTGGTCCACCTTAATACCTTAGTGAGATCATTTTCAAACAAGTTCAGAGATAATAAAGCAAAAACTTTATATAAAAGTAACTTTAACCACAAAGTATATCCAAAATGACAGTATATATGTTTAATATGAAAAGAAGAGAAATATGAACTCCCACTAAAACTAGATATCTTCAAGAGATATTACGCCCATGTGAGCAGTGTGCTCATGAAAGACCTTATGTATCAATCTCTTAGTAAGCGGATCTGCAACCATGAAGCTTGTCCCCGATATGCTCAATTGACATATATCCACTCTAAACTTTTTCTTTAACAATTAGGAACTTGATATCGATATGTTTTAACTTCGTCGAACTCTTTTTGTTATTGGAATACAACACTACTAATTTATTGTCACAAAATAACTTGAGTGGTCTTTCTATACTATCTACAATGCGTAGCCCAGTCACAAAATCTTTCAACCATATTCCATGATTTGATGCCTCATAACATGCTATAAACTCCACTGTCATGGTAGAAGTAGCTATAAGTGTCTACTTAACACTCTTCCAAGAAATAACACTTCCAACAAGCAGGTAGATATAACCTGAAGTGGATCTCCTACTATCTTGGCATCCCACTTAATCGAAATCAAAATAACCAATGATCTCCAACTAATTCGATCTCCTGTATGTAAGCATGTAATCATTTGTTCTCTGTGAATACCGCATGACCCGTTTGACTACTTTCCAATGATCCATTCCTGAGTTACTTAAATATTTCCCTAGCATCCCAACAATGTACGCTATATCCGAACGCGTACAAACCTGAGCACAAATCAAACTCCATATAGTTGAAGAATAAGGAATCTTCTGCATTTATTTAATTTTCAAATCAACTTTGGGGCATTGATTTAAACTAAATTTGTCTCCTTTAGCCACATGGGTGTCACCTGGTTTACAATCTTTCATGCCATATCTTTTAAATACATTTTCGATATAACTCTTTTGTGATAATCCAAGAATACCCAAAGAACGAACCCTATGTATCCGAATTTCTAATACAAAAGCGATGTCATCAAGGTATTTCATCTCAAAATTCCTTACTAGAAATATTTTGGTTTGGTGCAATAAGCCTATATTATTGCTGGCAAGTAACATGTAACATATAAAACCAGAAATATATACTTGCTCCCACTAAACTTGTGATATATACAATCATCGACCAAATTCATTTCGAAACCATATGAGATGATCACTTGATGAAACTTGTAATACCATTGACGAGAGGCCTGCTTGAGTCCATAGATAGATTTCTTTAGTTTACAAACCATTTGATTTGCTTCATCTGACACAAAGTTTTCTAGTTGTACCATATAGATCATAATGTCACCATTGAAAAAAATTGTCTTAACATCCATCTAATATAACTAAAGATCGAAATGAGCTACCAATGCCATTATAATCCCGAGAGAGTCTTTCGAAGAAATTGAAGAGAAAGTCTCTTTATAATTGATGCCTTTTTCTATGTAAAGCCTTTGGCAAAAAGTCGAGTCTTATACCTCTCCATATCACCATTCCAATCCATCTTGGTCTTAAATATCCATTTGCAACCAATGTGTTTCACATCTTCAGGCAATGGAACAAGGCTCTACACGTTGTTGTCTTTCATGTACTTCATCTCTTCATTCATGGAATCGAGCAACTTTTAAGAGTTAGAACTTTCAATGGCTTGACGAAAGTTGATTGGATCATCTTCCACCACTCCAATGTCAACTTCATCTTCTTGGATAAATACGATGTAATCATTTGAAACCGCACTTCTCATCTCTCTAGTGGATCTTCTTAATGGCGGTACTTGAGACTATAGAGTTTGTTCTTCAGGAACAAGTTGTTGACATTCAAAGAGAGATACACGATATTGACTTGATTCAAAGTTGCTTCTTGAACAGTTTCAGGGATAGATACATGATCATTCAATGGTAACTGGAGGAATTTCAACGTATTCCTCATCAAAGACAAAGTCTGTAACCCTATCTTCCCCCGCAAACTCAACATCCTTTAGTTGTGGAATCATAAAACTTGTAATCCCTAGACATTTCAGAATATCCAATAAAATAGGAATTGATAGTCCTTGCATCCAGTTTCTTTTCATTTGGCCTATAGGGTCTTGCTTCAGCTGGACATTCCCAAATGTGTAAGTGCTTCAAAATAGACATTTTACCCGTCCAAAGCTCATAAGGAGTTTTATTAGTAGCCTTAGTTGGAACGCTGTTGAGTATATATGATGCGGTCTTTATTGCTTCACCCCAAAGTAATTCTATCAAGGTAGAATGAGTAATTATATTCCTCACCATATCCTTAAGCTTTCTATTTCGTCTTTCAGTAACACCATTTGTAGTTGGCGAACCCGGTATAGTGTACTGTGGGACAATACTTCATTTCTCTAGGAATTTAGCAAATAGTTTTGGACATTGTTCACCTGAACCGTTATATTTGTCATAGTATTCACCACTACGGTCAGATTTGACGCTTTTAATTCTTTAGTCGAGTTGATTTTTAACTTTAGCTTTATAGTTTTTTAATACATCCCGCAACTGTGATTTTTCATGAATGAGATATATATATAGCCATATCTTAAAAAGTCGTCTATAAACGTTATAAAATATTATTGACCATTCCATTAGGCCGTAAAGAATGGTTCACAAATGTCCGTATATTTAAGTTCTAAGACTTATAAAGTCCTGTTGACTTGAAATCTCCTGTTGACTTGAAATCTCCTTTTATTGGTTTGTTTTCCATTTATACAGTTAAGACACATCATAATCTGTAAAGTCAAGTGGATTGAGAATTTCGTTAGACACAAGTTTCTCAATTCTCTTTTTGGAGATGTGATCTAATCTCTTGTGCCATAACGATGCAGAATTCTCGTCGGTTAATTTTTGTTTTACACCTCGGTACTTACATGTAATGATTAATTAAAAGAAGCAATCGTATCGATTAAATAAAGATTATCGTAACTCAATAAAGAACTAGAACCAACCAATTTTGAATTATGAAATAAACTAAATTTTCCATTCTCAAATGAACAAGAATAACCAGATTTGTCCAAAGCAAAAATAAAAATCAAATTCCATCTAAAAGACGGTACAATAAATGTCACATTATCTTATGCGATTCAATCGTTCCAACTTTTCCATCTCTCTCTTGTCTATTAGAGGTACTCTTATGAGTAAGTGCAGTAGGTTGATCAACCCGTAAAAAAAGGTCCAGATCCATGACTCCTAGAACTATCATTATGTTCTCTCGCCATGCCTTAAAGTTGGTGTCATTAAGTATTGGAATTGAATTGATGCTTGTAGAGATATTGACAACATAACCTAAAACTGCATTAGAGAACAATTAATTGGAAGAGTTCACAATCCTTAATATGTAAATAATAATTTCAAATAGTGGTAAGGTCCACAAGATACCCAGCACAACATCAATATTTAGTATTTGGACAGAAATATTGATTTGTAAGTGGTACTCTTGGTGAAGTGATCAAACACTGACAATAAAGAAACATGTCAATCAATAAATATTTCTTTGGACCGATTTATCGATCACGCATTAAATCAAATAATCACCACATGTTTATTACCACAAGTGTATGTGTAATTCGGCCAAATATTGACATTTGTTTGGACTGATCAAATATATGAGTTAATAGCACACAGACAAACACATTTTTAATATTTTAAGCTAATTAATTTCCACAACAGGGGTTGTTTTGGCAATATGTTGCTCCAATTAATTCACTTTCGAATATTATACCTCTCAAGAGTTCTTTGTACCAAAATCTGAAAAAGAAAATCACCGAATTTGCATATTTGATTTATTTTGAAACTTTAGGATCCCGATGACTAATACTTCCGAATTTTAGGGATAAAAAATTAATTTTCCAAAACTTTAGGGGTCAATAATTAATTATTCAAAACTTTATGAGTCAAAAATTAATGATTCAAAACTTTAGGGCCAATGTAAAACAAATTATGAACTTTTAAGGGCCGATTTAAACAAATTATGAACTTTTAGGGGCTTAATTGCAAAATTCAAAACTTTAATTGCCCAAATTAATTACTTCTCAAACTCCAGGGACTGAATTATTAAACTCAAAACTTTAAAGGCCTATTTGGATGAATTCTTAACCTTAATGGGCTGAATTGCCAAAGCTTTCGACTTAAGGGACTGAAATATTAAAAATATATTTTAAATATTGCAACTATAATCCTAATGCTTAAATTGCAACCAATGATCTGAACATATCTAATTTACATGATAAGTCTTCGCTCCAAAAAACTGCATCTAACCTGAGAACCCTAATTTTTTTTTTTTTTCTTTTGTCTCAAAGTGACGCCCCCAAACCCGCAGCAGTGCTTGCCACTATAGCCGATAGTGACGACAAGCGCTGCTGGGCGCGCAACACCCAACAGCTCGCATGTTGTCACTTGTAGCACGGTTGGGCAGTGCTACTACGCTTTAGCTACTACGCTTTAGCGCCGCACGATGACCTTAAATTTTCTTTAAAAAAAAAACTGAAATTCTGGAAAATCGATCGAATAATTATCAAATTTAACAAAACTAATACTGAAATCGTTAAATTTGAAAACAACAAAATTATCAGGGATCAAATTAAAATTTCGATTCTCAACGATTCAACATGAACAGGCTCTGATATCTCTTGTTGAGAAAATACCTAACCGTCATATTCATCGTTCATGTTAGATCATTAAAAATTCATGAACCAAAATGGAAGCGTACCTGAATCGGACATAATTATTGCAATGAACAAGGTCTGCAGTTTTAGTCTTTCAGATCAACATATAACTCTTTGTTTTTCTTTGATGATGGGAGTTAGAACAGAATGAACAATTCTCATGTGATCCAGGGACCATAACCATGTATATACACATCGACCCATCATGAAATTATGGACATGCTTGGTTTCTACACATAATGACTTCTTGAACAAGTCCGTGCTGGTAGTGAGTAGATGGGAGTTCGATATGGGTTACTCGAGATCGTAGGTCAAATCTTTACCGTTCTCAAAAATAAACTGGAAAAGTAGCAAAATCGTCTAAAAATCTTATTTTTATACGGACCAAACACACACAATTCCAAGAGTTAACATAGTTTATTCAACTTGTCAGAACCTTAGTTCATAAAGCGTGTTTAACATCTTATGTATTATTGTTACTAGTTTATACATCATAAAATAAAGGGACTCGAGTACTCAATGTTTGATTGGAAAAGTTTAATTTTTTTTTTATTTTGTTTTTAACAAATTGAGATCAAAGTAAAAATTTAACCACATATTTAACGTGATTAATAACTTTTATCGATTTTTTGACAAAATATTTGATCAAATTTTATTAAAATCTACTAAAATTTGTAAATAAAAAATTTTGTCGAACAACCCCTCGATGTATTTAAGAAGTTCTCTGAAAGTTAAAGACCCAGAAGTTATTTTTAAAAAAAAAGAATTATTCAATAATATCTTAATTTTGAAATTTTCTAAGTGGATTGTCATTTTCTAACTCTCTTATCAATCATGTGGACACAGATAATGAATTCCACCAAATGAGAATTGAGTTCTCAGCTAACCCACGAAATCAACAAGTAATCACGAAATAATTAACATCGTGATCAGTGAACTTTTACCAATTAGAAATTAGACTTTGTGAGCTTTTCCAAAGTTTGAAATATGAAAACATGATGGGGGCCAAGCTTATACTTTTCCCAACAAATTAAAAAAAAAAAAA
>CAIGRL010300758.1:0-13625 GCA_903798325.1 Fraxinus xanthoxyloides
TTTGAATGCATTTAATTATATAGAGTGAGTTTGACTCTCCAAATTCTCTCAATTAAATTGTTAATTTAAAAAGTAATGTTGACTCTTTAAAATAGAGAGTATCTTACGTTTAAAGAGTCCATTGAAAATGTTTTTATAGCATAGGGTTAAAAAAAATAGGAGGCCCAATTCCAAAAGAAAAGGCCCATAGCTAAAAAATTACCCCAATCCTTTAACTATAATATTCCACCTCAAGCTTCCGTCCATTGCTCCTTACGCTGAGTTTTCTTCTTGGCTCCAAACGGCGACTTTAAATTTCGACAGAGCCAGCTCGAACGACTGCGTCCCCTTGAATATTTTATGTGTCCTAATCATAATAATTGAACAATTATATTTTTGTAAGTGGAAACCCCATCAAACCTAGTTTTTAACTTCTCAATTCAAAAATTAGGTTTAAAAGTTTTCCGTTCAAAAATAAAATAGTAATTCAATTTTTCAATATTGATAATAATATTATAAAATTAAATTACACCCCACCAACCCACCCACCAACCAACCAAATTTTACTCACAAACCTTAAAAATCATTTTCTTCTCTATCTAAACTCTCCCTTCTTTCTTTTCCATCCTCTCCCTACACCCATCCAACCTACTGCGGTGGCAACATTGCGGTGGCTTGGTGATCACTGTCGTGCAGTGACACTCAGAGAGGTGAGCATCGCTGCAACAATGCTCAGCCTTGAGCGCCACTGCTCGTGGCGTTGTGACTTTGTGACTGATGTGCGAAACGACGCTCACTGCTGAGCGTTGTTGCAATTATATCATTGTTGCTGCATGACAGTCGACAATGTGAGCATCGCGCAATGACAATATCCCAGTGTGCACGGTGCTTATAGCAATGGTCGCGCAGTGATGACACTCCTGCTTATACAGAGATGCTGGAGATTTCGCTTCCCTGATCTATTTTTGAGTTGATATTGATGTCGAAAATGTCTTCCCTGTGTATGCAATTGTGTTATGGTGAAGTGGTGCGGTGATAGCGATGGTGGAACAGGTGGTGGCGGCGATGGCGGTGAGATGACTTGATATTCGATTGGTGTCGATCCTAGGTGGTGGACAATGTTTGTGACCAATTGACCAACTATTTGATTAACTTGTAACCAACTATTGGTGATGCCGGTGGTGTGAGAATGTGATGAAGAGTGTTTGTGACCAACCATTTGGGGGGTGGGGTGTGATGAAGAGTATTTGTGTTCGAAATATAACTTGTGATCAATTAATTTGATAATTTGTGATCGAGAAATAATACACGACTTATTACTTTGATAATTTATGATCGATACGTTCAGTAATTGTGACTACTACGTAACTATGACCATAAATTGTAAAGTATTGTGACTTTAATCTATCTAATTAATAATTTTTTTAATTATTTATTGAATTAATAAAATTTAATTGTGACTTGATTTTTGAAGTTTTAAAACTTATTTCTCAATTTTAAAATTGTATATTTTAACCGCCTTAAATATTTAATGTACCCTTTTTGTAATTTTTAAAGGTATTCGGGTCATTAATGGGCACTTATTAATGAAAAAATAACTACCTTACAGTGTTTGGTTAACCTAATTTATCAAATGAACCGAACCCAAATTGTAAATATTTGCATATACAAACCATGTAAGATCCCACTGAAGCCCATTTGATGATGACCGAGGAGCTTGGGTTGATCAGGCATCGACAATTTTTTCATATGTACACTGGACACCAGCCTAATTTCGACTATAAAAGAAAATTTATTTCAACCATGAAACTACAGCCACCTCCCTAAATGGACCTAATTCACAGGCCCTTGCAATTAGTTAGAAGTCAGACAAGTAGGGAATGTTAGGTCGAACCACAAAGTGTGGATGCCTAGGTAAAGCTCATTTAACCTGCAACACCATATGGTATGCCTCAGAATCAAAGAATTTAACAGTCCACCTTACCCACGAGTGTCGTGCTCATGAATCCTTCCTAGGTAAGTTCGGTGTGACTCGAGAAAATTCAAGCCCATAAAGAAAAGAAGACTGATATAAAGACATATACCTTAAAATCTTAAACAATGAATGAAGCATCACAAGAGGAGATGTTTTTATTCCACTGAAACTGATTTTCTTTACACTTGAAGAACTAGTTTGGAGTTTTATCACATGAGACTTATAAGAGTAACTTAAAGTATAAGACAATATAAAAGGAAAGGGAAAAAAGTGCCAATAAATGCTGCCAAAAAAGAAGTGCAGATGATTCACTAACAGCATAGCCCCTCAAGCTGGCAATAGCTCCCAGTAGAATAGCACTTGGTGTTGTATACTGCAACATGAGTACAAATTTATACATTTCATCACCATCAACCAGAAGATGTAGCTTATTTGCCAATATCACGACCCCAATTCCAAGTAAAGGAAGAACCACTAGTCTTGCTACAATTATACCGATAGTAGTGCGAACTCCAAGTTTAGAATCATCAGGCCCCTCCGCAAGCATACCTCCTAGAATAAGCATGACAGATGGTACCGTAGCACCGGCTAAGATCTCTAAACTGTCAGAAAGGAAAGAAAGTGGAGCATCATATCCGAAGACAAAATTCTTGATCCCGGGAACCATGCCAACGATTATAGCTAACAAAGAAGCTATCGTTGGAGGCTGAAGTATGTTCCAGATTGGAGTCTGTTCAGCAACACTTCGCATCTTCCTGACGACTCTAGGTGTTGCCAAACACCGAATAGGCATGGGACTGTTTCTGCTATCTTCTACTGTTTGCTCGATATCAGGCAAAGAGGTCTGTGAAACACTAGATGAGGCTTTAAATATCCTAGCTATTAAGGGTGTCTTGGAATTTTCGATTTCTTCGTCTTCAATGCCAGGCCATTCAGCTTCTACAAGCAAAGGTTTACTCGCTTCATCAGATGGTTGTTGCACATGTTTCCCGCCCTCCTCCCCAACAATCTCATAATACTCCAGTGGAGGCTCCATCATGTGATATACAAGGGTGTAGACAAGAATCACAGAAACCCATTGGGCAAAAGATACATAAGCAACCCCGTTCTGCTTGCAATCAGGACCGAATAAATTCTCCTCGCCATGACAAATGGAGCCAATGATGGCAATAGGAAGATTACCAGTATTACCAAATGCAGTCATGATGATAGTGAATCGAGTAAATTGAGGAGGTGGCCGACATATGATCACCACAAAGATCCCCAAGATGCAACCAAAGGCTGTACTAACCAACACATTAATAGGAATAAACCACCACTCCGCGACGTTTTTGAGTGTAATGGATTTCCCCAGATGGGTAAAGATCAGGCATGGTAAGAAAAGGGCAAATACAAGCTTGCTAAGTAGCTTGAATGTGTCTTTTGGGATAATTTGGGTTCTTCGATGTGCAAGAACTAATCCAATAAGGGTAAGGGAGAGAAGTTTTAGCAGTGGTACTATCGCACTAAGAAAATCTTCTCCACCAGATTTCATCTTCTTATTCTGTAAATCAGCCAAGAAATGCAACATCTTTCTCTTCTCCTTTCACTTTATATCATGAACAACTATACTTGCATCTGTACAAAAAACATTGACCTCAAATATGAGAGCATTCAATCAAGGATTCAATAACTTCAGCATTGGAAAATAAAACAAATGGCTTTCACTTCCAGTAAAATGACAATCGTGCAGAATTATAAAACAAATTAAAAATTCACATAAACCGCGAAAAAAAAAAATGTGAACTACCATAAAGAAAGAGTAAATAAATAGATTTAACATTAATATTGCTTCCCAAAGTTCGCAAACAAAGTTAATGAGACTACAAAAGAGTAAAGGATAAGAATGAAACTCGTTATATCCTAAACCCACGCAACATACAAATCAGCATGCAGGAGATATTGGCCCAATCAATTCCCATTTTTCCAAACAAAGAAACTTTCTCTTATGATCTACATGGGGTAATAATCCAGTTTGATTGGCTTTGAGGACTGTATATGATGGATATAACAATACATGGTTATGTGCAGGCATTACAAGTTTACAATATACAAATATATCGCAAAGTTGAAATATTATTTATATTGTTAAATAGTTGTGTCTATTTACCAAAGAATAATGTTATTCATCACCACAGGTCTGAAGCATCAGTTTAAGGGGCAATTACAGGACATTAAATGGTAAATTCATTTAAATGCAAAGTCATATGACTTATTTAAGTGAACCAATAAAGTGTAGCATGTATACTGGTGTTAGATAACATTATTCGTTACCAGAAGTTGTGCATTTGAGTGAAGGGTCATCTCTCTTCCAAGAGAGAAATCATCTCCTTAAGGATGCAACTTCCTGAAGGACACAAACCTATAAACAAAGAATAACAAAACTACTAAGAAATATCATTGAATTTGCCTTGCACATCATCAGCAGGCTAATGACGTTTTAGCAAAAATCCAAGGACGATGACAGAATTGCACTCTAATCTATTCACTTCTATCACCAAGTATTCAAACTTATAAAATCCCATTAAATGCTCCAATCACCTCTTGTTAACAAAGGACTCAAGTCCTTCAAATTACTATCATAAATTGTACTGACAAAATAAGTCCACTGGCCATGTTATAAATGGTATGTAAAAGCCTTGCCAACTGAATTTCAACACATAAACTCAAGCCAATATACCTGAAGATTTGAAGATCATCATAAAAACAATAACTCAACATTAAGAACAAAAAATTACCAAATGGGACCAATTGATACTTACAACAGAATCAGTTTCTGGCAATTTCAATTAAAGCTGATCGATGGGATATGGAAATTGCAGAGCTTAAACGACGGCTTCACAAGAATTGCAATAACAAATTAAAACAGAAATCTTTTTTTTGTACCTTGACCGGATTTCAGAATAAAGATTTTGAAGCCACGCAATTCACCCTCACGAGACGCATGGAAAAAGAGAAAAGAAGAAAAAGAGATGAGGTCGAGGAATTCATATGCATTTATAGTTTTATTGTTATTATTTGTCAAATGGCGCGCGTCAACTGGAACTTTCTTTTCCATCAATTTCGATACAAAACACATTTTATATTATTATTATTTCTTTTAAAAAGAGGAAATTATATTCTACTTAAGCTATAGGATAAATATAAACATATTTCCTTAGCCGTGTTAGTGGAGCAGGTTAACGTGGAAATCGAATGTCATGAGTTCGAATTCGTTGTCAACACTTTCTCAGTGGAGCCTGTCGGACCAGGTTTGCTAGACGGTTTACCTCACATGTGTGATTTGCATGTTACTGCACATATAGCAGAGTTTATCTAGTGCACACTCACGGTGGTCGGGCCTCCGTTGGCGAATAGTGGTTGCAGATTCCTACGTAATAGTAATAATAATAATAATAATAATGAACATATTTTATTAATGGAGGTCAAAAGTAATTCATGGAATAAACAACTGGAATTATAATGGAAAAAAACATGTTGGTTATTAAAACTAGATTTTTAGTAGATTATAATAGAAATTTTTGAATGTGTGGTTGAAAAGTTGTAGAACTCATGAAAAATATGATTAATATTAATTGTTTGACTTTAATTTAAATTAAAATCTAATTTTAATTCGTACAAAACATGGCCTTAACATGCTTTTACTTACACCGAGAGTTGTTATTGTATACGTGTTAAGAGTCCTTAATAGAGTACACAAACGTCCTTTTAAACTTGCACCAAAAAAAAAAAAAGGACAAGATATCTATAAAAATTTAATCTATTACTCCTACTAGAATCTCATATATTCTTGATTGCTAAACTCTTAAATATATTTCGGACTCAGTACAATTTATGAGCAACCATAAACTGAACTCTTAAAAGACATAGAGATTGGATTTGATTTTCGATCAATAAGATATCTACAACTTATGTAACGAAATCAATATTTTTTTTTCCTTTTAACTCAGGTCATTAAAAAATTGACTTCTACGCATTCGGTAGTGTTTGTTGTGTCATAATCCAACTCTTCTCTTGAGGCTTGATGTGGTTATAGATTCATGCTTTTGACAAGGAAAGATTCAAAGAATTATTGCTAGCCCGATAAAGACATCAACACTTCGGGTTGGACAAGATTCTCGAAACGAATCAGATCGAATCGATTTGTTCTTCTTAAATTTTCTAACTAACTAATTTAGCTCAAACCCAAAAATATGATTTTACTATTTTTAATTTTCAGTCAGCCCAACTTAATTAAATTGACCTAAATTTTATCAAAATCTCTTATTTTACCATAGTACCATATCTCATGTTCTATTATTATGAACTTGTTATCATCTTCTTTCTGTTATTTAATAGTCAAATTTATGAAAAATTCAACAAAAAGGCTCAAAAGATATCATGAGACTAGACTACGTTATTTTGTAAGAACTAAAAATGAACATGTTATTGTCGAATTAATGTAGCTTTGTAAATATTTAAAATATTAATTATTGTACGGAACTCGAGAACCGAATAGAATCAAACTAAATCGAATGGAACCAAACAAGAATAATTTCACAATTAAATTTAGACTCGAAAGTTTCACAAATTGAATACTCGAAATCCGGATTCGATTCAATTCGATTCTCTTTAAAATCGAATTGAATCGAATCATGTCCAACCCTATCAACACTCATATCGCATTGAACGTTTGTGTGGGATTCATGAGATAGTTTGGTATCTGTATTTTTTACTTTTATTCACTTTCTCTATTAGAATGGAACGTTGATTAATTATACTCCACATCACATTGATCACATAAATGAACTTACGTTTAACGATAAAATTAACGTTAATAGCATATAAGGAGAGAACATTATGTCATTTTGGGTATAAGGAAATAAATCATTTGTATGGCTTTTCTTTTCTTTTTCTAGGCCAAAGCCCAGATAAGTTACAATAGTGGGCCCAAAGTCTAGAACTGGTCTCTGAGCTTATTGGTGAAGCCAGCCCACAAATTTATCTAATCATGAATAAAGGAAATTTCACGAATACCCTACTTTCGAATAAAAAATTGAAAGTAGAGGTACCCAACAAAAAAGAAAAATACTGTGAAAAGGTCACGATTTGCAGTTTTCCATTTTAATTGCTTTTAACCTAATTTTTGGCATGTCGATTAATACCCTAGTGATGACATGCGTTTTATTCCAAAATAATTCCTTAATTTGGATTTTTCTAAATTTTCTCAAAAAAGATAGTATTTTTAACCTGCATTTAATTTCTTCAATCTTTTATTTAATTAAAATTAGAAACGAAAAGGGCCAATGGTTCAGCTTGCTCCACACAAGGGCCGTGTTATACCGATGTGCAATCGTGACATACCCGTTAAGACCATTATGTCTTACTTTTAGAAAACATCTGTAAGTCGATTTTCAAAGGATTATCAAGCCAAGTGGAATGGTAATGGATAGATCAACGTAGTCCCATATCTTGACTAATATACGAGTAAGCTTGTGTGTTTAGAGTGTCGTGAGCCTAGAGATTCATATTTGACATGTTTAAGTGTTCGAACATGTTAAATCATGTAATCACTTGATCCTTTTTAACCTTTAATTTGAACACTGTAAGTGACAGTATATATATACATATACATACACACAGCAACAAGCTTGATCTTTGGTAGTCCAAAAAGGAAAACAAAAATTCAAATAATACAATCTGTATTTGTGAAGAATCTAATATCAAGGGGAGAAATGAATCAAACAAATGAATTTACAGAACTTTTTTGCATTATATACAAAAGTAAAGTGAAGCTTCTCAAATCAAATTTCCTTCAACTCAGATGAATTATTCCCTTAATTGTCTCAATCAAATGAAACATAATCACAGCCGTTGAAGTGGGCAAACTCAACGCAATGAGTGCAATAATACCCAAAGCCAAGCTTGGCCTAGTTTCCATCAACTGGGATTGCAACAACCCCATTGCCTCACAAATTATTGAATCATAATTTGCATAAAATCTCTTTTCCCAATCCATCCATTCAGAAGGGGGTTCGTAATTCCTCTCTATCGCCTTCATTTCATGGATTCTCTTCCGAAGAATGATCAAGTTTTCATCCACCGCTCTTCCATTGTAGTTTTGGTCGTGGGTTTCTCTTCTTATTGCCAAAATTTTAGTAAAACTCGCCTTGTTTCTATGAGTTGAAGAAAATGGCTTGGAAAGAGGAATCTCTGAATGAAGAAAAGAAGTTGATGCCATTGCTGCTTGGATATTGAAGATTAATAGTGTAATTGTATTATTTCTGTGAATGCGTTGGGGGGTATTTATAGATTCTTAAGAACTTTTGCCTTTTGGAAGGAGTCAATGGGTAGGCGGCCATGTGGGGTTAGGGTGTGCATGTGGGCCTTCCATGTCTTATGGATTAAGTATTTGGGGGAGAACCGTGTTTTTTAAACAGGAAGGCAGGCCGCCGCCAGCTTTACGGCGGCAATGGCGCGTTTCTCAGCGGAAATGCCAAGAAAACATCTTGAAAATATTGAGAAGTCTTATTCAAGGAAATTCTACCTTACAATTGCCATGGTAAATCATATCTATAGATAATTTACTTGAATATCTTCTTTACATTCTAGTAGAACCTTGATTTGGATTGAAATATTGTTTGATTCTTAAGCCTCCGTTTGGGCTACATTTTTTTTTTGGGTTAAAAGTAGACAAATTATAGACGTTGCTCTACCAACAAGGACACGTTTGCAATGTATTAACATTTGTTCAGATGCATATTGCCAAATTTACCCTCTGTCATAAAATTGTGCAAACTTAGTCAAATCTTTGAACAATTGGGGTGAGGGCAAAAATGGAATGAGGAGAGACGTGAAATATGTGATCATTGCATGTGCATTGTTGGAACAATGTTTGACGTGATGGGAAAATACATTTTTTGGGAAAAATGAGCTCCAAACAGGGGCTTAATTTTAATACCCAAAAATGTTTAAAAACTTAAGCAGTATTAAACGGTTAAATTTGGTTTCGATAATTCGATCAGTACTTTTGTCCACCCCCTAATTGACTCATTCTTATAAAGTAAGATAAATACATTTTTTAATGTTTGTGCAAATAATACATCAAATAATCTCTGAACTAGAGCTTTTATTGTTTCAAAATTACTAATTGAAGTACTAAAAGATGTCAAAAAATGTTGAAAAAATTAAAAGAAAATAAAGTGAATGAGAATGGTAACATATGGCTTCAATTCTCTAATTAATTTCCCAATTGAATTGGTGGTTATAAACCTCTAATAGCTATTGTAACTGTTGTGAAACGAAGATAATATCGGATTAATTCAATACCAAATTGTTGAAGAAAATAAGATATTATAATCACAATATTAAGTAATTGATCATAAGAACAAAACAATTTGTAAAAATTAGAGATTTAATATGGAGAAATGATACAAATATTTGTGTTTACAATATTTCTAACTTCTACTAAATCATAATGAAGAGCTAACTGTATATAAGACACAAGTAGGGACGTCCAAATCCTGATAGTAGAGTTGTATTTAAAATAGAATGCAAAAAAGAAGAAGTCTAAAACGAAATAGGAGACAAACAACATAACAGTGCTGTGACACCATTGTACGGGCGCCTCGGCGCTCGGGCGTTGGTTCCCTATTTCAATAAACAACTACTGGCACTCAACGCCTCATTTCCGTCCCAAATACTTCCAAAGATATTTTTTAGAATTCCAAAGTTTTTGTTAAGTCCAACAAAAATTTCAACCCCTAATTGGATTTTCATTAGAACTTCAGTCATAATTCGCCAAGTAAACTTGAATAGGATTCCACAATAGTATTTCAAATAGAATTCTTCTTAATATGCACTTTAATTAGAACTTCGAAAATCTAATAATCTCAATTTTGACATGAATTCCATTGTAATGAACAAAACTTCAAAGGAATAATTTTCCACCTAGAGACAAATTTAATTGCAAGAAATAAATTTTAAACTCTTCAATGAAAACACAAATAAACGTTTCCATCAAAAAATCTCTTATTAAAAATATTCTCCATCTCTACTGTCCCAACTGGGGGCAAAAGTAATCTAATGACTACCAAAGAAGCACTTTAAAAGAATTACAACTAAATGCATCAAAAGAAAGATTTGGGCTAAAATCAACATCTTTAACCACATTCAAACGATCAATTAAATGAGCAGAATTGTATTTATGTGGAATTTTATGGCAAAAAATGGGTTTGTTACTAGCAACTGAATACAATGATATCATCGATGATGATGGTAAGACGGATTAATTCATAACTTCAAAATTCAAATGAGATGTATTATTTAGAGAAGACCTCAAATTAAACTCCAAGGGTCTAGAATCCAACTCCAAATTCATCTGAGTTCTTAAAATATGTTGATTGCTCAAAAATTCTGTATAACACTGCAAAATATAAAAATGAGATTTTCTCTATCCCTTTAACAAAACACGGGCTCCTTTACTAACTTTGAGGACTCCACATTCAACAATATACATTTACCATTTTGAAATAAAAGTACTTAAGGAGATAATATCCCTCTCTAGATCTGGGACGTGCCTCATCCCATCAAGTGTTCTAATCATCCCATCAAACATCTTTATTCCAATTCGGCTAATACTAACAATCCGACAAGATGTATTATTTTGGGTCATCACAACACCTTTTGTAACTTCTTTATATATTGAAAACAAATTTCGATTAGGAAATATGAAAAGTGAAATCTGTATCAAGAATCCAAACTTCGTCAAGTTTAGAGTTACAGTCAGACATGATTAAAAATTCTCAATACTTGCTTCCCCTAAAGTTTTTTATTGTTGATTTGCAGTCAATTTTGATTTATTATATAACTTATAAACATCGTTTATCAAGTGCCTATTTTTCTTGCAATAATTACAAATTTTGAACTTTGATTTTGACTTGCCCCTTGAATAACCACCATCGACAATGTGGTCATCTCCATGACCTTCAGATGTAATAAAATGCTCCATCTTTTTTTTTAATATAGAGTATCATAGACTTCTTCAATCATGACTATATAAAATCGTGTCTCTAAAAGGCATGTATGAAGCGAGCAATTAATACAATAAAATCAATTACAAATTTTCTTAATCATATTTGACCTCCAACATTTTCAAATCAACGGCGATTTCCTTGAATCAATTAGGTAACCCTCAAGAGATACGATGAAAATATAGATGTTGCCTCACATGAAACTTGTTAATAAGACTCTTCGTCATGCATAATTGCTCCAATTTTAACCACAATACATCGACTAACTTCTCTTTCAAAACGTCTTGAAGAATATTATTTGAATGATGCAAATGCATTTGAGATAGGACCTTTCGATGCCTCCGTTGTTTCTCCTCCAAAGTACTCCAAGTTTGGGCATCTTGTCAAATCTAAAAATTGCGTATCCAAATCTATTTGTTCGAGTACTACTCAAGCCTTTACCTGCCACAAAGATAATTTTTTATTGCGATCTAATAGCGGAATATCATATTTCATTGTTGCCATCACAAAAGATCAAATTGAGCTATTACCTTTCCATGAATTTCAAAACCAGAATTTCTTATATCAGTTTGTTGTGAAACAAAGATGATATCGGATTAATCTAATACCAAATTGTCAAAGAAAATTAGAGATTATTACCACTATCTAAAGTAATTGATCGCAAGATAATGAAGATTTTATTATAATATGGAAAAAGAATACAAAAATTTGTGTTTATTTCTAATTTTTACTAAATCATAATGAACAACCAACTATATATAAGAGACAAATAGAGGACGTCCCAACCATAGTAATATAGTTGAAATTGAAGTAAGATGCAAAAAAATGAGTCCAAAACGGAATAAGAGACAAACAACATTACGGCGCCGTGTGCCGGCCCCCTGATTCAATAAATGGATGTTGGAGCCTAGGCGGCGTCTCTGTCCCAAAGTACCTTCCAAATATGTTTTTTTTTTCACTCCAAAGTCTTTTTCAAGTTCAACACAGATTTCAACTCCCAATTGGACTTTCAAATAGAACTTCAACTAGAATTCTCTAAATTAATTTGAATATGATTCCACAATAGCATTTCAAATAGAATTCTTGTTAATGTGCACTTTAATTTGAACTCAGAATTATTTTTCAACAAAAAATTTAGGTCACACTCAAATTTTAACATTACATTTTTGTAATGAAAAATTAATAGGAAATTGAATCCTCCCTCACCCTAGTATCATATAAGGAGGTATTCTCCTCCTTATTCTTCACACCAAAAATTTTGAGTCTTTTTTCCTCTCTAAATCTCTTGTTCCTTTCTTTGTTGTCAAGAATCTCATTCTCAGTAGTCTAGATAATTTATTTGTTCTAATTCAGTAATAGAATTGTGAGCATTCTTAGTTCATTAAAATAGTGATGGGGTGCTAGTCATCTCCTTTCAACCATTGTATTCTGAAAAATAGAAGCTATCGGTCATCTTGCATCACAGTGTGGCCAAATCTATTTTAAAGAAATTGAGTGCAATACCACCTCGATTTCTTCCAATACATCTACTACATCAACAATCGGGTTTTTCGTCTTTTATTATTACTTTTTTTTATTATAACGTTTCGTTTCATTATTGTACAATTCCAACAGTATTTTTAATTTTCTTTTGTATTTTTCATTAAAAAAAAATTCTCCAAATTCCCATAAAAAATTGGAAAAGTCTACTTGTACATTAACTGTTGTACATCGACGTGTGTACACCCCGATGTACACTTCGATTATCGGTAGCAAAACCGTAAAAAATTACACAATTTTCTAGAGAGTTGGAAATGAGGCGGATCCTGGATATGAGTTGACCTGGATACCAATTGCTTCTAGAAGCAGGAAATCACTGCCCGTTAATTCTGGGTCGATGGAAGGTATATTCAACGAGACGTGAGATTGGGTTCAATTGGCTCTGACATTTTTATAAGGGCGGCGAATTTTAATATAAAATATCATTATTTTAAGGAAAAGGGCTCTAAAAATGTACAAATTAACTGAACATAAACAATCGTAAATAAGCTACTTATATATGTCTGTGTTTTTCATTCATCAATGGTGTCACTGTCACACTTTGTTAGAAAATCAGCTCAATAATTAACTCGTTACAGGAAAACTTGTAGCAAACTCGACTTTTCTCATAAGGGTCTTCCATGTATTGTGAAAAAGAGCCTATGATCTAGATGAGAAATTTATTGCTAAAATTAATTCTCTATTCTTGTGGGATCTCTGGCTCCACTAAGACTCGAGGAAAAAAATATACGATTTCTTGAATTTTACTTTAAATATTATTATATTCCGTATTTGAAAAAGAATTCGTAGTTAAATTAGACTGCGTTAGATCTGAATCATGACTCTACTATTAATATCGTATCCATAGGTTCAATACTGAGTTGTCATTGTATCACATTTTCTTCTACGTTTTTGGTAAATTCCATATTTTGTGGTGAAATTCCTTTTCTTATTTAATTTTTTTGACATTTTTAATTATATCGTTATTTCTTTTGGAACAAACAAAAATTAATTCAATCAAAATTTATATAAATAATTACATGAATAAAAATATAAACATAATTAATCTACAAAGTACAAATCAATACTGAACAAGTCATTAA